>LZPO01055234.1:10401-30061 GCA_001675575.1 Neotoma lepida
TNAAANNTNGNNNNANGNTTTTTTATAGTATCAAGAGAAACTCATAAATCAAGGCACTTTTCAAATACATTGGTAGAAAAGTTAGGTAGGTGGGCCAAGGTAAGATAGGAAAAATTCTGGTATCCACCTCAGACAACAGCTGTCAGCATCCATAGCCCTTTGGTTGGTTGGAGAAACTAGGATTCTGTTAATATGTTCCAAAGAATTTACCTAATGGTCACAGGATGTTAGGTCCCTTGCAGAGGACGGCAGTAACTGNCTATCAAAAGGACTAAAGATGCCTCTAGATAATGTGGCTATGGGCTTGCAACATTGCAAACTTTCCATACCATTAAATTTCTAGTTAGTTTATTAGCCTTTTATCAAGTTCAGGGGAAGGNACANTTCTTCTCAGAAACTTCCTTCACGCCACCATTCTGTCCTTGAAGCACTGTGTCATCAAACCCTGAGCATCCTTTGTACCTGCTTTGTGAATGAAATATTGAAAGTTTGTTCTGCTTCCCTTAAGTTATTTGTTCACTATTCTGAGTTAGGAGTCTCTCAATGCTAGCGAGCATAAATCCATTCCCAAATACACAGACACCAAGCCTGCTACTGCATTTTTCCAAAGCTTTATGCTTTGGAGTCTGTTAGACCAAGTTACTCACAATTTATTTATTTTTCAGATCTTCCATATACTTTCACTTGGTTTCCGGCTTAGCTGGTCAAGATAGATTAAAAAAAAAAAACAAAACAAAACAGTCATGGTGAATCTGTAGGATTCAACTGAGTGTATCACATTTGAAATATCTGGTGACTGCTGTATCACAACTACCCACTCGTGAGCAAGTCCCATTTCTCTCGTACTTTCAGTCTTTCATTACCTGTAGCATTGGTTTGTTTGTTTGTTTTGTAATTTTCTCCATGTTGTTGTGATTTATTTCTTGATTTCCTCTTTGTAGCATTGTAGTTTTGCCATAAGGAAAGAATATTAAAGTTCATTACATTTTTCAAATATATAGGATACCTTTAGTTGCTTTTTAAAATCATTTATCTTTTCAGCACCAGTGCTGCACTCATGAATTCCAAAAGAAAAGACAACTGACATGCTGTAGAGATAACTATATCAGATGTAAATAATGATAATTTCATCTCTTCACTTGTGTATTATATTTCCCTAAAGGAACAGAATACAGAATTGAAAGAATGATATATACATATATATAATATATGGAATATATTTACATATATAAATAGATATATATTATTGATATGTGCATATAAATAATATATACTCATATATTATACATAGTGAGATATATATCTTATATATTATTTATATATGTGATATATGAATGGAAATATATCGCATATATAAATATGGAATTTCTTAAAGTGGCTTATAGGCTGTGGTCTGGTTAGTGCAACAATGGCTATCCCCCAATAGAAGGGCCAAGAACCTAATAGTCCTTCAGTCTATGAGGCTGTATATATTAACTGTTCTTTCAGTATATGTATATTTCAGTATATCCCAAAGAAGTAGGTTCTAACCCCAGCAAAGAAATCTCTCAGCTGCCTGACAGATGAACTTTCCAGTGAGAATGAGAACAAGCAGGAATAAAGCAAAAGCTTCCTTCTTTCATGTTCTTTTTTGTGGGCTGATACCAGAATGCGAGGGCCATATTTAGAGTGGAGCTTCTGACCTCAAATGACCCAATCAAATATAATTTACAGGATTATTCTGTGGCCCAGCTGTTTAGGTTTTAGTTGATTCCAGATGTGGCCAAGTTGACAACTAAGGTTAGCCATCTCTCTCTCTCTCTCTCTCTCTCTCTCTCTCTCTCTCTCTCTCACACACACACACACACACATATATATATATATATATATATATATATTCACCCATAATCATAGTCTCTATTGACAGCTTTTTGTAGAAAGTCACTGATACAGATATCATACCAAATCAGAGTTGCCTTTTGGTTCCCATCCCTTGTACTTATAGTGCTGTTTAATAAAGAATGACCATGCAGTATCATCAAAGGTGTATCATGTACCTATTAAGGTGATCCTATACTTATACTGAATTACATTAAAGCATGCTAATATTAAACTACTATTGCACTCATGAGCTAAATCTTTCTGAATCACAATCTATTGTGTTTGCATGCATTGTCATGCTCTATTGGCAACGTTTTGTTTAAGGTATTATGCCTCTCTTCAGAAATGAAATTGTTAAGTAGCTTTATTTTTTATTTGCACCCTACCTTATTTATTAAAGGTTTTATTTTTTTAATTATGTGTATATGTGTGTGTCTGTGTGTGGGTTTGTTCATGTGAGTGTCTGTGCAGTGTCTTCAGAGGCCAGAGGAGGATTTTGGTTGGCTAACTTGTAGCTGGGGTTACATGCTCTTAAGCACTGAACCATTCCTGAAGCTTCTATCTTGCTTTAAACATGTTTTATTATTGTTGTTGTTGTTGCTGCTGCTGTTCCAGGGATTGAATGCACATGATGAGGTTTGCAAGGAAACTGCTTTTACCCACTAAGCCATCTCACTGGCCCCACTAACTAGTTTCAGTTAACAGATTGATGCAGATAGGCTCCTATTCCTGTTACTTCAACTCATGATAGACTTTGCTATAGCNTGGCATTTTTAGAAACTTCTGCAAATTTAGAATTTTGATATTTTCCAAGCCTAGTTGTAAGTGTTAAAATCACCTGTCATCATGGTAGGTAGTGGCCTTAAGCTACATCTCTGTCAACCNTAAACTCACAGGAGTGAACCTCCAAAGCCATGTGATGCAGTGTGTGACTAAACTGATACTCAGGAGATTACATGCATTGTCTGCTTAAGACACTTTCAATTTACAAGGGTTTTATCAGGATATAACGGCACCACAATTCACAGAGCATCTGTGCTTACCCTTTCATTCTTGATGATATGACATTTGTGAGCCATATCTTGAGGTACAAGGTGGTGTGTGTGTGTGTGTGTGTGTGTGTGTTTCTGCTAATGGCTTATGTCTATTTCAAATCTAGGGAACTTCTTCTCCTTTTCTCTCTCCACCCTATTGTTTTCCATCCCTCTACCATCAGCCCCTCAAGAAATTTCTATTCTTACCTTCTGAAACAGCTTCTGAAATTTCTAGTTCTCTTGGTGTCTCATTTGTCTGAATTTTTCTCAGTTTTTTTGAGACAATAACTAATAATAAGAGCTGATATGTACAGAACTCTATACACAAGTGTGGTAACGAGTGTTCTGTGAACTCCATTNGGTATTTGTAATCGCCCCCTCCTGTTTGAATGTGATAGCATTGATTCAAGAAAACAAAACCACACTAGGTATGTCAACAGNAAACACTTCCATGGGAATTCTAAAGGCAGATTTTAGAACACCGAAGAAGCAAAATGAATACCCTGAGTAAACCCCTCATAGAAGTAACAGTGACTGGTCATATCTGTACCCCTAGGTCTGGTAGGATTAAGGAAAGAATCTAGGAAGTCAAGAGGGTTGGGGTACATAGCTGTGAGTAAGGGGTGCCACTCTGGGCAGGAAAGACGAAAGGAGGAAATAGGGAAGGAGGCTGATAGGTGGGGAACTATGAAGACGCCTATACTGGTCTATGGNAGAGAGAGAGAACAGCAGCTGCTGCCAGGGTCCCTTCCTGCTGCTAGGAGATCAGTTCCCGGAACAACAAGCAAGCAGACACTCCTCCCACAGCCTCAGGCCTCTTGGTTGGGTTTCTGTGGCCCCTATTAACACAACTCCACAGGAAGCCAATCAACAAAGGAGAAATAACACCCTGTGCACAGCTACAGCTCCACAGAGGGTATTAGAGGGTATATTTGCAGCTTGGAGAAAACAGCTTAATAACAAGCATAAAAATGTACACAATTATTTTTAGTGTCTCACAGCTAGTTAACATGNACCTTATAGTCAAACCCAGAGTTTGCTTATAGAGTGTGTGCTCAATACTAACACTGCCTCTATGACTATTTGAAATTGGAAATTTTGAATTTCTTGGCCCACTAGCCCAGGTCACTTAGCTTTTCCTGAACTTTTGCTTTTCTTCTTCTTCTTCTTTTTTTAATTAAGACATTTTTTATTCATTTTACATACCAGTCACAGATCCCCCTCTTCCCTCCTCCCTTGCTTTCCGTCTATTGAGTGGAACTGCTGAACTTTACTGCAATGATACCGGTCTTCATTTCTACTCTGTATGTGCTTGGTGGTGTTGTGGGTGAAACATCCTTTTACATAAATTGGCTTTGCTGATAATGCCCTGTCCTGCTTGTTCTCCTCGGGCTCTGTCCTCAAGATACAGCTCACCCCCCACCAGGGGACTGGGGTGGGATTTGCAAAGCATTGGTCTTTTCTCACTCTGCTGTTGACACATGTGTTTTCATCTCTGTGGCTGAGATCTCTTCNTGGATATTCCAGTGTTTCTGATGATGGGGAGGGGGCAGCTGAGGTGAGAAACTGACTTCTGTGCGTAGCTTTCTGTCAGTTTGGAAGCTCCAGCAAAGAGCTCACAGGTGCGTAGATAACATAGTTAGCATCTGGCTTCATTGCCCCAGAGTTCTCACTACACTGCAACCACTCTCTTTGTGTTCAATAGTCCTTCAACTCCTTTACAAGAAGGTGACAATAAGAAGGTAAAAGCTGGGATAAGGTGATGGCTCAGTGGGTGAAGTGCCTGCTGCAAAACATAAAGAAAGGCCCAAGGTCAAAAGCCAAGTGTGGTGGCATAAACCTGTAACCCCAGTGCTGTGAGTGTGTGTATGTGTGTACACACACACTTACACACCACACACACACATATACATATACACACACACCACACACAATACACACACACACATACACATACACACACATACACATACATACACACACATACACATACACACACATACACACACATACATACACACATACACACATACATACACACACACACCACACACACATACATACACACACCACACACACACACACACACACACACAATTAATAAAAGAAACTGACTATTGGCTCCTTGTCATGAGCAAGAAGGTAGATATGTATAGCTAGTATAACAAAATATAACAAGTTATATTTTATTATCCTGATGGTCATCACACAAGGTTCACCCTCTAAATCCCTAACTATAGTCCTAAGCCTATTTCCCCAAGGCTGCTCCCCTGTGTGACATATCTTAGCTGAAGGTCAGGTCCAGTCTCTAACAGAAGTCTCTGATTAGAAAGTCAGGATCCTGGGGGAGATTCTCCAGCTGCAGGGCAGATCAAGGTGGCATCTCTCCAGATGTGCAGAGCAGAGCATTGCTCTTGATGTCTGTTTATATACTGCCCATTAGGCATCATGGGGTTCTAGGACTGTGTCTGGTTGTCTCGAGTGAGTGATGTCACTGAGTTCTGGTTATCAGGTGCAGCCTTGAGTGTAGTGGGGATCCTGACTAAGCTGTTTTTACATGTCTAAAAGGCTTTTCTTACTATGTTCATTGCATTCCTGCACTGGTCACTCAGTGACATGGAAATCACTTATTCCTCCCCAACTTTCAAGTAGAAAATGTGCTCCTTACTAGGAGAAATTATTTTTTCCTGGTTGCCTTTTTTTCACTTTTCATGGTTCAAGAATATCAGGGGCTTGGGAGACAGCTCAGGCCACAAAGAGCTTTCTGCAAAAGCGTGTTGGCCTGAAATTCATCACCAGCACCCATGTGAAAAGCTAGGCACAGTGGTGTGCCCTTAATCCCACATATGTGGAGGCAGAAAGAGAAGGATCCTTGGAGTTTGCTGTCCANCAAGTGCAGCCCAAGCAGCAAGTCTCAGGCCAGTGAAAGATCCTGTCTCAAAGAGGTTATATTTGGGAATACGTACNTATATACATATACATAGATGCATGCAACAACAATTAGAGACAAGAAGAAGNCATCAGTTTGAAGGAGAGTAGGGAGGGNGTGTGGAAAGTTTCAGAGGAAGGAAAATGAAGAGAGAAATGTAAGTAAATCATAATCTCTAAGATAAAATAAAAATAAGTAAGGTGAGTGCTCTTCTGGTAGATTATATTTTCCACAAAAATAAATAAATTAAAAAATAAATAAAGCCACTGAAACCTTTATAGCTGCAGGGTCTTGGGAATCTCTCATTCCTCTCATCAGAAAGCAGAGTTTAACCTCTACCCCTTGAATATAGGTTCTTGTCACTGCCCAATACACTAAAGCAGAGACATATGTGACTTTTAAGAGTAGGACATAAGAGGTGATAGTTTCCATCTGGCTCTTTCCTCTAGGGACGTGAGTTTCTGGATAGCCACCATAGTTTGAAGAACTGCAGCTGTCCTGGCAGAAATTGGAATACTCTAAAACACTCTGTCTTCTAATTGTCAGGTTATTGAGATTAGACGCCCCACACCCACCCCAAATTGGAATTCCAAGCCTACTGAGATATCTCAGTACGTAAAGATGCTTCCTACAGAGCCTGGTGGTTTGAGTCCCTCACCNGGGACCCATACATAGGTGGGCAAAGAAAACAAATTCCACAAAATTGTCCTCAGACCTCCACATATACAACATGATATGAGCTTCCCCACACAAATATACAGGAAATGTAATATAATATAATACAATATGGAAATATAATAAGGAATACATTTTAAAAAAATGTCATTTCCCCAGTTTCATCCAGGGAGAAGGAAAAGACTGGGTCGGGAGGGTGAGGAGCCAGCCACATGGTTCTCCTGAAAGATGTTTCAGGGTCACTTGTTATATCTCCTTGCTGGAAAGACTGGAGCTCAAACAATGGTGATAGGTGGCACGGATCACACCTTGTTGGAGAACTAGAGAAATGTCCTCCATTTCAACCTAAATCTCTTACCAAACCCTAAATATGGACTTGGGTGCCTCCTGGATCTCTTTCTTCATCTTGCCAGTGTGGTAACATTGAACACTGTTTCTTCCTCCCTTTGACTATTATGTGTTCCTTTAATTGGTCTACCGAGGGTGGATGATCCAGCAGAGCTTGTTGGGGCTATCAGGGCCAAGGCTTTGACTGGAGCATCTCCAGTAACAGGATTCCCATCCACATGGAGAGGCCACTTGTTGGTGATGTGGCTAACAGTTCAGGCTGAATTCCAGTCCATTGCCACTGTCAGCTGGAATTTAACAGCTAGACCTGAGGTGAACATCCTTCAGATGATTTTTCAGGCCCCGCTACTTTGGTATCTTCCAGTCCTCAGAAAAGGAGGAGGTGTCTGAGGCACCTCTCATGCACTCTGCAGCAAATTCTAATAACCCCACGTTGCCTCAGAGCTCATTTTGAATATAGGTTTAACTTAGAATCACTGTTCAGTTACTTCAAGTAGTTTCCATTTCTCTGCCTGCTGCTGGCTCCTCAATGTATTCTGTCTTGTATAGGTGCAACTCTCTGTGACTACTGGATGCAACCCACCCTGCCTTGCCTGTGACCCATATAAGTACATGAACAGCAGATGGCAGGGTGATTATCTCTCAGTCACAGGGTGACCTCTAAGGGTTTATGTCTGTTTACTGAAAAATCCACCAAGACAAAACTCCTCATGTGAAACCTCTGAGAAACCCTGGAACCAAGTAAGGGCTTGGGCTCCCAAGTCCCATGACCATTCTCACACTCTCCACACATGTCCCAAATCAAATTACGTTGCTCACATTTCCCTGTGAGAGCTGTAATAGCGCTTGTTGTTATTATACCTTTGTTGAATTTTCTCTCCAGTATTTCATGTTCTGAACATACCTTGCCTTACCTAACTCCTTTCTGGGCTACAGAACTCCTTCAGAGTGATTATCGTGATAAGGTTAAACTGCACCCAGATCTGATAAAGTCAATACAAATTTCTTGTAAGAATGACATTTGGTATGGTGGTTGAAATGAGAATGTCCCCCATAGACTTATGTACTTGAATACTCTGTCCCCAGTTGGTGGTGCTCTTTGGGGACACTTAGGAGGTGTGGCCTTGTTGGAAGAAATACATCACTGGGGGTGGACACTGTGGTTTCAAAGCCTCATCAATCCCAGCGCATGCTCACTTTCTCCATTTCCTTCTCCCTCTCCCTCTCCTTCCCCTCCACCACTCCTGCCTCTTCTAAGTGCTTCATGCTCGTGGTTCAAGCCATGAGCTCTCAGCTTACTGCTCCAGCAGTCTTACCTGCCACCTGCTGCCATGCTGCCTCTGTCCTCGTGGGTTCTAATGCTCTGGAACCATCAGTCCGAATAAACTCTTTCTTCCATAAGTTTCCTTGGTCATGGTGTTTTATCACAAGCAACAGAAAACTAATGCATAAAACATTCTTTGTAAGAAACGAAACAGTCATGACTAAATACCCAGGAGCCCTGTAAAGGCAGAACTGGAGTTATAGGTACCCATATAAGAGGTCAAGACCAAATCAGAGTAAAATACAACAGCTGTGCTCCCATTCCTGACCCACAGACACTGTAATAAATGGCTGTTTGTGCTACTAATTTCCCCCTCTTTAAAAAAATAGTAGTGAAATATGCATGNCATAAAATTTTGATCACAACAATTTCTAACTCTACGGTTCAGTGATATTAAACACATTCATAAGGTTGTACAACTGTCCTCGGCACACATCTATACTAATTCTTTTCACTTTTATTCTAGTTTGCTTTTATTTGCTGTGATCACAGTTCATCACTGAGGGAAGTTAGGGTAGGAACAGATTCAGGAACCGTGGGGAGAAGCTGCTCACTGGCTTGCTCCCCATGGCTTGCTCAGCCTGCTTTCTTATAGAACCCAGGAGCACCTGCCCAGGGGTAGCACCATTCACAGTCAACTGGGCCCTCCCACATCAATTATTGATCAAGAAAATGACCCACAGAAATGCCCACAGGCAAATCTGGTGGGGGGGGGGGAATCCTCAATTGAGGTTCCTTTTTCTCTAGTTTGTTGTTTTTAAACTAAATCTCAATATTACGATTTTAGCAATAAAGACTCTGGAGTCAGATGCTGGGGTGAAAACTTGCTAATTCAGAGAGGCTGAGGAGCAACCAGCTGACATTAGCAGCCTCCTTAGCAGGGGTCGAAAAAAAAAAAAATCCTCTCCAGCTGTCCCAAACCAAAAAAGCCACCGAACTCAAAGTCCCTTGTGGTGATATTTTGTTTGTGCTAAAGCTTGCCAGAGTATGGAGCTAGCCACCAGAGGCCAGGCCGTGGTGGCACATACCTTTAATCCCAACACTTGGGAGGAAACAGGAAGTGATATGGCTGGGCTGAGAGAGGAAGTGATAAGGCTGGGTGGAGACAGAAGCTCGCCCTTTTCAGTCTGGGGATTCCTAGAGGTAGGAAGTCTTTCTAGTGGCTGCTGCTCTGTTTCTCTGATCTTTCAGCTTTCACCCTGGTATCTGACTCCAGATTTTTAATATTAAGACCAATTAGGATTCATGCTACAGTCCCTCTTCACTACTTCCTATGCATTTCTCTCTCCATTTTCTCGACTCCCTCTTACCTCTCTATGGCTACTTCCTGTCAACTTTTGCTGGATCCGCATTTTGACCCACACTTGATTTTATTTAATTAATGCAATTTCAGGGTTCACAGTATGATCAAATATCCCACAACGCTAGTTAGTGTCAAGAGTTCTTGTCTTGTTAGACCCTATATTCTAGCCATAGAAAATAGAACATTCAGAATAATGTCTAAATGTGCTGGAACTGTCCATTCTCACTTCAGATTTTAAAGATTCTATTTTGATGACATGTGATGAAGGATATAAATATTGATAATTGCATATCTTAAAATATTTTATTATTCCTTTGAGAATTTCATAGAATGTATTTCAGTCATGTTTACCTCCACTTCTCCCCATAAGTCTTTCCAGATCTACCTTGTCTCCTACCCTCCAACTTCAGGTCCTCTCTTGTTTTATGTTTTTCTTTTTCTGATAACCCATTGGGTTCAATTTGTGCTTCCTCTATACTCCTGAGTGTGGGGCCATCACTGAACTTTAGAGTCACACACATGGTCCTTACTTGTCTCTGGTAATATTTTCACCTTAAATCTATTTTGACAATTAATATAACCACTGCTCGATTTCAGTTCCTTGCTTGAATGAATTACCCTACCCATCCTTCCACTTTCAACCTCTTCGCATCTTTGATTGTAAACCATTTCACTAGTAGACAGCACACGGTTGTAGTTTGTCCTTTTTTAACCCTTCCTTCTCCTCTGTCTTTTGACTAAACAGTTTAATGCTTTTCCTTTTGTGAATATTCTTTTTTTATATGCGCTATTTTCTTTTGGGTATTATGGGACTATATTTGAGATCCTAAAGTTAAAATACTGTGATTTGAAATTTCTGAAGCCATAAATAATGTTTTGGTTAACTTTCCTCTTTTACACTCTGTTTCTAAGCCTTGAAGATATCAGCTCATTTCCTTCTTAGTGTCCCTGGTTTTTCAGGAGAAGAATCTAAAGGTCTCAAAGACTCTGCTGTATATGACTCCTCTCTTTGTCTAATTTTGCTCCTCTTAAGCTAATTTCAAGATCCTCTCTTTGTCTTTTCCAAGTTTGATCAAAAGGTACCTTTGTGTAAATCTCTCTGATTTCATCCTAACTTGTAATTGGCTGTAATTTGGATAGCAATGTTTGTGAAATGACCATGTGGTTAAAGGCTTTTCCCCCCTGGTGGTGCTATTAGGAGCTGCTGTAGATGTTAACAAAGTTTTAAGCAAAAGTCCTTCCATCACTGAAGGAATACCCTCAAAGGGAACTACAGTCTCCAGTCACCTCTTTGTTTCCTGGCTTGTGGTGTGTACTGGCTGGTTTTATGTCCATTGGCACAAGCTAGAGTCATCAGAGAAGAAGGAACCTCAACTGAGGAAACACCTCCATCAGATCTAGCTGTAAGGCATTTTCTTACTTAGTAATCATTGGGGAAGGGTCCAGCCCATTGTGGTTGGGTCATCCCTGGGCTGGTGGTCCTGGGTTCTATAAGAAAGCAAGCTGAGAAGATCATGGGAAGCAAGTCAGTAAGCAGCACCCCTCTGCATCAGCTCCTACCTCCAGGTTCCTGCCCTGCTTGAGTTCCTGTCCTGANTTCCTGTGGTGTTGAACAGCAATGTAGAAGTGTATGATGAATAAACTTTTCCTCCATGACTTACTTTTTGGCCATGNTGTTTCAGTACAACCACAGAAACCCTAACTAAGTCATTAGTGTAAGCTGTGCTTTGTCCATGNTTTGCTCTTGACCTCATAAGCACAAAGCAGTTGGAACACCAAATTTGAACTAGGGTCTCTTAAAATTGTGTGTCAAAAATGAACCTTCTCTCTTAATACATCCATTGCTTTAGGCATTTTTCTTAGAATGATGCAAGGCAGAATAATGCAAATTTCATTAGATGCTGTGACTTTTCATCTGGGAGGCTTTTAGCCATTATTTCTGCAAATATTTTCTCTGCTCCTTCCCCATCCCTTTTGTGATTTCCAAANTATGCACGTTGGTTCTCTTGTTGTTTTCCCANAGATCACTTACACTCTTCATATTCTTTTATGTTCTTCATATTCATTACTCTTCATTGAACTATTTCCATATTCACTAAGTCTTCCTTCTGCCTGCCAACATCTATCTGCCTTAATATGGTATCTTTTCATGAAAGTTAGTGTATGTCTTCAGGTCCAGATTTTATTTTTGCTTTTTAAAAATTATTATTACTTTGCTAATATAGCCTTAATGTTCATGTATCATTTAAATTTTTTCTCCATATCTTTTTTTTAGTTCTTTAAAACATCTAGGATATTTCTTCATAGTATTTGCCTGATATATATGCTATTAGACCTTTTTGAAAGAAAGCTCATTTTTTCTCTTTTAAACCTCAAATACTGGCTTTTCTTTTTATGCTTGGTTGCCATTATTCTAGAAAACTGGACATTTGAAGCAAGCATTGTGTCAATGCTACAAATCACATTCTTTCCCTCTGTGGACGTTTCTGAGGAGATTATTGCTTCTCTTGGAGACTGTGTCTNTGTCAGTCATCAGCCNGAGGACTAAACATAGTTCTCTCTGACATTTCTTGTCTGCACTTTCCTAGGCATGTGCAATTACTTCTTATTTTCCCCATATGTCAATAGCTCTTTAATATCTTGGGAGGGAAGGACACCAGCCTTTAAAATTCACTAGAAAACACTTTTAGTCAGTGGAGAGGGATTTATAACAATGAANCAGATGCAAGAAGAATGGCTTCATCATCTGAAACTCTCTGTCCAGAAGCAGTAACCAACAACCACAGCATGGATCATTCATAGTNAAAAGACCCNTTCTGTTCACCTTGACTCCAAGAAACCGTTCATNAGTTGTTTCAGGAACACTGCTTGAAGAGGTCCAGGGATGGGAACTGGGTTAGCAACTACAATGCCAAGTACAGAAATGGAATGAGTTCAAATCTTTGTCTAGAAATTACAAAACATCAATAGACTTCAGCAGTTATAAATAATTTCAACAGAGTCTATAACAGTTGGAATCNAGCTGGTTCTATTAGTTGTTCTGTTGTGGTGGTAAAATACCCTGCTAGAAACAACTAAAGGAAAGAATCATTTATGGCTCCTACACTTCAAGGAAGGTATACTAGCAAGAGCTTGAGGAAGCTGNCTGCATTGCATCTGGAGTCAGAAAAGGGAGAGCAATGGATGTCTGTGTTCAGCTCTGTCTNCTTATTTAGTGAGGGATACAATCCCATGGAATGCTATCATGCTCATTTANAGTGAATCCTTTTACCTCAGTTAACTTAATTTAGATTATCCCTTCACAATCAAGCCCATGGATTTGTTTCCATGGTAATCCTATGTCTCATCCAGTTGACAATCAAAATTAATCATCTCAGTGGTAAACTGACTCATGATACAGCCTGCTCTTCCACTTTTGCAGAATTCACATTTTTTTTATTTTTATTAAGAAAATTTTTTATTCATTTTACATACCAATTAAAGATCCCCCTCTTCCCTTCTCCCACCCCTCCAGTCTCCTCCTCCCAACCCACCTCCCATTCCCTCCTACAAGAAGATAAGGGCTCATGTGGAGAGGTACACTTAGTAGGGGCAGGTCCAAGCCCCTCCCCCTGCCTCAAGGCTGTGTAAGGTGTCCCACCATAGGTAGTGGGCTCCCAAAAGCCTGCTCATGCACCAGGGATGGATTCTGATCTTACTGCCAGGGGGCCCCTTAAGCAGATCAAGCTACACAACTGTCTCACCCATGCAGAGGGCCTAGTCCAGTTCCATGCAGGCTCCACAGCTGTTGATCTAAATTTCGTTGAGTTTCCACTGGTTTGGTTTGGTTGTCTCTGTAGGTTTCCCCATCATGATCTTGATGCCCTTGCTCATAGAATCCCTCTTCTCTCTCTTCGACTGTACTACTGGAGCTAAGCCTGGTGTTTGGCTGTGGATCTCTGCATCTGCTTCCATCAGTTACTGGAAAAAGGCTCTATGATAACAGTTAGGGTATTCACCAATCTGATTACTGGGGTAAGCCAGTTCAGGCACCCTCTCCNCTATTGCTAGTATTCTAAACTTGGGTCATCCTTGCAAATTCCTGGGAACTTCCCTAGCACCCGGTTTCTCCTTATCCTCATGTTNTCTCCCTCTTGCATAGTATCTCTTTCATTGTTCTCCCANTCCATCCCTGTTCCAGCTCTACAATCCCATTCCCTTGTGTTCTCATCCCTCATCCCCTACCCTCCATTGCCCACCCCTCATCCCCTGTTTACTCATGGAGATCTCATCTCTTTCCCCTTCCCAGGGGTATCCATGCATCCCTCTTTGGGTCCTCCTTGTTAGCTAGCTTCTCTGGAGATGTGGGTGGTAGTCTGGTTATCCTATGCTTTACATCTAGGATGCACTTATGAGTGAGTAGTTCTAGAATGTATTTCCTTACTAGATGTGAAACCTAGTATCACTGCAAGCTNCGTGACCCAGGTGGGGACCTTTCTCCATTCTCTGGTATTTTGTCTGTTTTACAGCTGGGATGGTTTAAAATTGCAATAGATCTTACCCATGTTTAATTGAACACTTCTTCCCATGTTTAAAGGCATTTTTCTCTAAGCATCTTGTATAATGACTTGTCAACCTTGACCTTACTACCACATACTAAACATTTTTGCTGAGAGTCATTTTTNCCCCTTTGGCACCTGCATTCCCTTGCTTTTCAATTTGGGAGATTTGATGAGAATTAATAATTTATTCATTTAGAAGAAATTGATAAGTTTATTATTTAGCAAGTGTATTTGAGAATGCCTTAGGCTCATCTATCAACACTCTCTTTTCCTTCAGCTCATGAATAAAAATCTAGTCAGGGTCTTCCCCAAGTAGCTTCCTAGGTCAACCCTTNGAAGAGAAGCCTGACTGGTTAAGGGCTGGTTTGGTTATTAGTTTTACTGAGCAAGACTTTTTTACTCTGAAAGCTCAATGCAGGAGACACTGGGAAATTTTCTCTCTGTGTGTCTGTGTGCAAAACAGTCATGAAGTTGTGTGTGAAGGTTGTGTTCAGTCAAAGATCATTCTACATTTCCCAGTTGCCTCCAAATAGCACCTGTGATGAGATTTAGTTGACTAAAAATTTACATGGCAGCTAATTCTAAACATTTGCTACCTTCCAGCATTTATAACCCTGCCATGCCATTTATGGATAAAATAATGGAATTCTATAGAGGATTAATTTAATGTTCTAGAAGAACTTTTTATATCTGTTCCTCTGTTACTCAATATATNAAGAAGGGGTGAAAAGGCCCTGGAGAGATCGTATCTATTTCTCTATTTGCATCAGATCTAAGGGAGCAGAAAGTGATTTCTGCTCCAGATTTCTCTGCTGAAAAAATTTTACTTGCTTTTTATTTTTTCCTTGTTTGTTTGAAACAGGGTGTCACTCTGAAGCCCAGGCTGGCCTTGAACTTACAGCAGCCCTCCTGTCTCAGCCTCTTGGATGGAACACTTTCTACTTATCAACAGTTCTTGATTTTNGTACATGAGATCTAGGTAATGAGCCATGGAATCTTATTGTTGAATGGGCTGGAACACTGACAGGGACGAATAACACTTCACTATTTGCTGGATAAAATAGTCCGGTGCCACTTTTAAGCCATTACCACATAAATAATTGCCTGAAATGATTGAAATGCAAGGTGACTGCATTGATGATTCCTTTAGGTCTTCTTGTACGTATATGCATGCATGTATGTTTGTGTGCGATGGTGCACATGGGCACATATGTGCAAAGGAGAGAACTTAACTTCAAGTTTCTTGGGATGATATCTACCTTGACTTTGAGACAGGGTCTCTGACTGAGCCTGAGCTTAGTGATTAGATGTGTATAAGAGACAGCATATGTGCAAAGGAGAGAACTTAACTTCAAGTTTCTTGGGATGATATCTACCTTGACTTTGAGACAGGGTCTCTGACTGAGCCTGAGCTTAGTGATGTGAGCACACCAGTTGGCCATCAAGCTGCGGTGATCCACCCATCTCTTCCTCCCAGGTTCTAGGGTCACAAGCAAGTGCCACGACACCTTGCTTCTCATCTGAATTTTGGGGACGAAGCTCAAGTCCGCATGCCTGCATGTCCAGCACTTTATTGACTGAGCAATTTCNCCAGCTATTCCTTAAGGCTTGAAAGAGCTACTTTGCCTATAGTCTGTATATGTGTGCATGTTTATATAAGGAAACANATCACAGAAGCCTGTTTTGAGAGCAATTANATGAGAACAGGCAAAGCAGAAGACTTTCGAGTTATCAAGAACCCACTGTCTAATCTTCCCCAAGGACATTTCTTTCTGATTGCTGTGGAACTGAAGATGAGAAGTGAGACAGCCTGCCAGAGGACATCACATCTATCTCTTCAGCTCCCTTATGGTAGGCCATTTCTGAGTTCTCATCTCAACCCTAAAATGACAGTTAATGAGGCAATTGCACATAGTTTATCTGATAGTCAAAAGGTGTTTATTTTGAGTTAATTTACAACAAGCAAAGGGAGTTGGTTACAGGATCCAGGAGAGGTGAGGTGCAGTTCTCTGGCNAACTCTGACTTGGTCCACAGTACCAGCATCCAGCATCCAGGATCATGAGGTAGCCAAGAGAGCAAGCACTTANGCATTTCAGGTCTTAAGGGGCCCCCATCTCATCCATGCCCAGGGCAGGGGGCAGGTACCTAGCAGTTACCTGCTCCCTACTAGGGGCTGTGCTTCAGGGGTAAAGCACAGACAACCACCCCTACNCAACCCATCATNCTTATGGACAGTTGCCAGTCTTCCTCTGAAGTAAATAAGACCACAGTGCATGTAAGAGACCTCAGAAGAGAGTAAACATTAGTATAACACATTTACTCAATAATAAGGGGTTAGGAACACCCATGAAATGTCTCTTTGTTTTGTTTCTGCTTAGTTTTACTTTTGGTAAGAATGAGGTTTTCCTGATTTAGGGTTGTGCTTCATTTTCTAGCCGGAAAAAAAATGCCAAGGTGTGTTTATTAGGCAACTGATCTCATGATTTCTAGNCATTGTTAGAGAAATTTTGAGGTGGCTGTAATTTTCTTTCTTTCTCTTCATACACGACTACAGAATATTACCCATCCAGTCAATGCTTAACTCTGATCTGTGGTATGTGATCCAATCTATTGGTGAAATTATCTGTTCTTGCAGGACATAAGTGCATATAGATTTAGAAGACAGTTTGTACTCTACAGCTACAGTTAGTTTTCCTTTAAGAACTCANGCTATCATTCTCTAACTATTCATGGAGCAAGCTCTTCTGGATCCCTCTTCTTTAATAGTAACAAAGACCACTATCATTAATATTAATATTATTTTTAATTTTGGTTAGTGCCTGCCAAGGGTCATACTTTGTTTGATGCCAATCTTTGTGAAGAAAATATTGGCCATTTTTATAGTCACTATCAAACTGGAAATAACAAACGTATTANTACCAGAGAGACTGAATGCANCCTGTGTNATTGGGAAGCTCAACTGGGTTTCTCCAAGCCAGTTCCCCNCTTTGAATAGCATGCAATGANNGGTNAGAATCTTTGATTTAAGGAGATTNGGAGGGAGGCCAAATGGAANTCAAAACAAGATGTAAATAACAAAATAAAACAAACAAAACCAATAAGCAAAGTCNAAATCNATTTTTTTTTCTCTTCGGGCATCTAAAATGTCTTAATTGTTAGTAAGACGAACTTCAAAAACTTCTGTTTCTTTCCCCNNGAATTTTAATAAAATAGTCATTCTGAGAGGTATGCTGAGGGTTTAAACTAACTTTGGAGTCAATTTTATTTGTATGGTTTATATATATACTTAAATTTATGCTATTTAAAGTATTATTTTCCCTCATTTTAAAGCCTTCCTAAAATTATGATTGAATTGATAATTACTGAAGAGTTTTATCTGGCCAGGTGTGGTGTCAAATGCCTGCAATTCCAATGCTTGGGNGGCTGAGGCAATACTATAGTGAGTTAAGGCTAGCCTGAGAGATATAGAGAAACCTTGACTTCAAAGTAAAAGTAATCATATAATTAATATTGATTATATATAATTACTAGTACATATTAAAATANATATAATTATCATTATTGGTATTACTTTCACATTTCATTTTAAATCATTATCTTATTGAACAAAACCTAAGCAGTAACTGAATCATGGTTGGTTTAAGGTCATTTTGTCTCTTGACATNCTTCCTTTCCAAATAATGTGTTATTAGTTCTTATTCACTAACACTTCTATGTCATAATATTTCACTGAATCGTCGGAAAATGATGCTATGAGTATAAAAGAGAATTTTAAATTATCACTTAGGAAAAGGCAATGTANACTCCTAGTCTTCAAGGATTTGAGGAAAACATCAGTGCAGACATGAAATGATCCTTTCAGGGATGTTAAAATCCATTGTGCTCTGTTAGGAGGATTTTTTTATTCTTATTTTTTTGTTTTTGTTTTTGGAGACAGATTTCTCTGTGTAGCTTTGGCGGCGCCTTTCCTGGAACTCACTTGGTAGCCCAGGGTGGCCTCGAACTCACAGAGATCCGCCTGCCTCTGCCTCCCGAAGTGCTGGGATTAAAGGCGTGCGCCACCATGGCCCGGCTGATTTTTTTATTCTTTTGAGCAAAAGTACATGTAATCGAATGTGTCCTGTTTGTACAGGGGGTACCATTTTGTGCTGAGGACTTCCTCAACTTCTAATTCAGCCAAATCTTGGGGCTACCCAGTGTTTAGAATGAAAGAGCCGTGTATCTACATGAAACAAAGAGCTCATGTGACCCCATTACATCTTCAACTCTCAGGTAATCCCGGGAGATCATTACTTTGGTCTCAGGGTATCCTTTTCTTCTGACCACTTCAGAGTGAAACTATCACTAAATCTGAGTGGCGGTCATTATTTGCTCCAAACTGGAGTGAGAAATGGGTTGTGCCTTTCTAAATGGCAAAGAACTTGGCCATCTATAGAATTCTAAACCTGNATTCTGAACTGAAGCAGTCATTAGGTTCTGGGCACGGGTTTTACACTCAGGGAAGTTTCTTTAGGGGAGAAGATTCTCTAACAGTCACAGTCAATGTTTTCATTCAAGCACACTCAACATANATTTGCTGAGCCCTGTTCCATGAAATGGAGACTCCAAGCCAAGGCACTCTCTGGGAACTGTAGTGGAAGAGAAAATATTTTCACAAGGAAATAATGATAAACCCACGGTGATTAGCAAGTTCTTAACATCTGAGACTCTAAAAATAATGTGGTTTCCTACTAAAGTTTTCCATCTGGAAGTAAAGGCCAGAAAAGCCCATGGAGTGAAGGACGCAGCTAATTCCACACCATATAGTCAGGTCCAAAGGTCTTAGGAATTTTCTGGAAACATGATCCACCCCATTCTGAAGTGCTCCAAAGGTTCACAGTTTCCAGTGGCGGTCCAAACCTACAGTTGTATAGAAGTTTCCATCTGGCTTTGTCCTTGAATTTTAATGAGAATGCCTCCCTTTCTCTTTCTGAGCCCCTTTTCTCCAGTTACATGGACCTTACACAAATCTTACTACAGCTCATCACTTTCAGGTACCTGTGGTGGGGAAGTGGATGACCTCAAACTCAACAGAATGTCTGCAATTACATTAGAAAATGAAGCAAGAGTAAGTACANTTTTGAAGTAAACTGTAAAGCTGAGAAAGACATATTTCAGTGAGCCTGGATAAGTTTTGTTTTATTTTTTTAATCAATTATCTAAATAGTTTCCTTATGAAAATCTGACACATGATGGCTATTCTTGGTGGTCAACTTGACTATATCTGGAATTAAATAAATCCAAAAATGGGGGCCACAAATGTGAAGGATTTTTGCTTAATTTAAAGTGAGAAAACTCACTTCTAATTTGGATCTTTAATCCAGATCTTTTGAACTGGGAAAAGACATCCCTTTAATCCAAGTCATTTGAGTTGGGAAAACTCACCTCTAATCTGGGCCATGCCTTCTGCTAGGAGCCTATATAAAGACATGGAAGAAGGAAGCTTTTGTGCTTTGTCTGTTACCTCTTGTCTCAAGTCCATTCCTTCACTGGCATTAGAGCCTACTTCTTCAGGACTCCAGCATATACTGAAGACCACCTGAGACATCCATCCTGGTGGACTGAGCAACTACTGGATTCTTGGATCTTGTGTTCATAGCTGGACC
>LZPO01055234.1:54670-68628 GCA_001675575.1 Neotoma lepida
GAAAAGAGAACCAAATGATTTACTCAGTACACACGGCACACAGGCACAGACTCATCACACTCGACCCCATAAATACGTCTCATTATTAGAAGGGTTTGCTCATACTTTAATTCAGATTCTCAGGACATTTGCGATTATCCATGGTGANGTGCTGACACANCCAGCACCAAATGGAGTTTAGATTTTTCCCTAGGCTTTTCCTTAGGGAAGCTTACACAGATTTGGCATTTGTTCACAGCTTTTTTACACTAACTCTCNGTATTTCTTTTGTACTATCCCACATCAGTAGTTACTGTAAACCAAGTTTTTAACATGTCGGAAACAAGTTCATCTCAAGCACATACAAGCCCACCTCTAAAACCGTAAGGGAGATCTAATTCAAAACATTTGACTCATAAGATTTTGACCCACAAATTTTAAATTTCAAGGAAGACCATTTAATGAAAACAAAACCAATGGTTAAAATTAACTACAACCAAAGCTACGTCTATAGTCATTGATGACCAGAACTGAAAAGAAATGGTAATGGTAAAGCAACATTTGCTAAATACAAATTTATTAACATCTATCTACTGTGTCAGCTTCTCTTTGACAAATTCAAAAGCAGCAACCCTTCTGCATCATTCAAATCATTCTTAGGAGANAGTGCAATTGTTGGTAATCGCATGCAGTCTGAAGCATCTCATTTTATGCCCCCCAAATGCATGTTTANTTTGTATGATAAATATGGCTATGAAATGGAGTGTTTCCGGCATTCACAGATCNAATGCAACCAGGGAGGAATAACTCAGATGCATCCTGATGCTTTGTATTTTCACACGCTAATATTTGCTTCACACCATATGTCTCAGTAACACTAGGATGTGATGATGGGGAACAGCCCAGTGGTTCTCTCCTGTCACATCTGGTCTTCTGAGGCATGCTAGTGCTTTAGAGATTAATGTTTAAACCCCAAGATAGGTGGTATAATCAAATGACATTACGTGGGGAAGTAAAGGACTACTAAAAAGTCTTTTTCTTATCATCTAATTGGCTTTAAGTTTGTGCAGAAACATGGAAGAAACTTAAATGCATATCCCTAAGTGAAAAAGAGGTTTATAATACAGAAGACATGGAAAAGATNCTGTTTTTTAATAGGTGAGTGGTTGGTGAGAGATAAATAGGCAGAATAACTAGGAGATTTTACCCTGCTGATACCCTGCTGGACTCTCCCTAAAAAATCATGAATGATTCTCATTCACAGAGCAGTAAAGAGAACCAGGTGTCAGTCAGCCTTTGAAATGATGGCTGCCCTTCAGCCCTGCTTTTTTTACAGAACACAGGACCACCAGCCCAGGGATGACTCACTCACAATGAACTGGGCCCTCCCACATCGGCACTAATTAAGAAAGTGCTCTACAGGCCTGCCCATAGCCCAATCTTAACAGAGGCATTTTTTTCAATCGGGGTTCCCCTTCTCAGATGATTCTAGCCTGTGTCGAGTTGACACAAAATCAGACAGCACAGCTCCCCTCCTGGGAAACTGACCAAGAAAATGTTTGCTGTGTTGGAGCACATGCTCATTTCTCAGAGAAAATAATTTCTTCCTTCTCTGAATCTTCCATCGAGTTTCCCAGTGGCCAACCCATAGCTTGGACTTTTTAAAAACTATTTGTCTGTTTCAAAACATTTAGAATGGCTCACGGCTCTCTCTCGCTCTTTTTTTCCTTGCTGAATGATACACTTCTCTGAATTTTCTAACTATTCTAAAAATTCTCTGTGTCGTGATTTCTTTACTTTTTTTAGGCCCTACAANTTGTGGGTTTAACATAACTACGCTCTTATTCCTCCTTTATTTTTTCTTCCTAACAACACCACATACCCNGATTAGTCCTATTTTAAAGCTACAGTTGCTAACCACCTGTTAACTCTGTTTGACCCTGCTTCCCACTCTGTTCCCAGGGGACAGTGGTGTCTATGAGGTGTGTCACCAGCTTCCTTAGACTGTAAATAATGGTTTTGGCTTTTTTTAATGGAAGATACTAGCAGGAAATCCAATGTGAAGAAAATCTCATCTGTCCCTTCCGCTATACATGGACAGCCTTATTACCAACAGCTCTCACCACAGTGGTGTATTGCTAATTTTGATTATACTACATGTATAGACCATCATCATCCATAGCCCAGTGTTCAAATTAGGATTAACTATTGGTGACTTTCATGGGTTTGGTAAAATACATACTGACATATATCCCCCATTACATTGTCAAATACATTATAATTTTAGTACTTAAAATCTCCTAGTTATTCTGCCTATTTATTTATCTCTCACCAACCACTCAACTATTAAAAACCAGTATCTTTTCCATGTCTTCTGTATTATAAACCTCTTTTTCACTTAGGGATATGCATTTAAGTTTCTTCCATGTTTCTGCACAGCTTCATAAGCTCCCATCTGTTCATCACTGAATAATATCTACTGTCTGATTGCACCACAGTGTAGTTACCCATTCACTCACTGAAGGGCATTAAAGCAACTTCTAAGTAATATCATTGTGAAAAGTATGTGTGAAGGCTTTTGTGTGAACCTGACGTTGTAGCTCCATANGGTTGGTACAAAAGACTACAACTTGNCAAATNACCTGGTNCAAGGATGTTCAGTTTTTCTAGAAACTGCCAAACTGTCTTTCAAAGTGGCTGTGCCATTTTGCATTGTCAGGCACAATTAATGATAGACAANAGCCTTCTGTATTCCAAATGCCTCTATCATCTTAGTGCTCTAGGTTTAGCCATGATTATGGGTACGCAGTGGTATGGCACTCCTGCTTTGTGCCACTNATAGAGTGTGACATAACCCATCTTTTTTTCCTCCTGTCTCTGTATATCTTCTTTGATAAGGTGTCCGGAAAGGTGATTAGGTCACTTTTTAATAAAGTTTTAGGCTTTCATTTTGTTGCAAAGAGTTTTATATATGTTAAATAATAATATCTATTTTTATAATTATTTCCATCTTTTATGATCTTTATTCTTTTGATAGTGTTTGTCACAAGGCAGACGTTTTCATTTTATTTAAATCCATTTCATCAATTATTTCTTTCACACTCCTATGTCATTCATAGGTCTTGTCAATGAGATATGGTGGCTGTCTTTTTTTTTGTTTTAACTTGTTCCTGTGGCTGGCAATAAACCCTAACAGAAGCACCTTAAGAAGAAAGTTTATTTTGGTCCACAGTTCCAGGTGGGAAGTCACAACACAAAAGCTTAAGGGAGCTGACCACATCACATCCATAGTCAGCCACAGGGAGCAATGATGAGTATATGCTTCCAGTTCATTTTCTCAGGATTTCCTGCCAGGGAATGGTGCCACCCACAGTAGGCAAGCCTTTCTAACTCATTAGAGCAATCAAGATAACCCCTCTCATAGGAATGCTCAGCAACCCTCCTCTTGGTGATTCCATATTCTGCCAAACTGGCAATTAATGATACAAGNACAATGGCATACGCCTGTAATTCCTGTCTGAGGCAGGAAGATTGTCAGTTTGAGGTCAGGCTGGGCTACATAGCAAGACCTTGTCAAAAATAAGCAAACCATAAGATTATATAAACTATACTCTTATGTTCTAAGAAATTTTTAGTTCTCCACTATGCGTATAGGTCTGAAGTTCGCATTCAGTTAATTTCCATGACAGATGTGAGGNCTATGTCTATATTAATTTCACTTGTTCATTTGTTGGTTTTCTCAAGTGTCCAGCTATCCAACACCATTTTTAAAGACTCTTTTTTTTTTCTCCTTATATTGTGTTCCCTCCTTTGTCTAAGATTAGTTTACTGTACTTTTTCTTTGAGCCAAGTGCCATATAACTTATCCTGGTCTTATACTTCCAAAGTAGCCAAGGATGACCTTGAACTTCTGATCTTCCTACTTCTACTCACCAAGCACTGGAATTGCAGGCATGTAAAAACATGCGGTTTTATTCAATATTGGAGGTCAAATTCTGGGATTCCTGCATACTAAGAAAGCATTCTACCAGCTAAGTTACATTCCTGGCTCAGCTGTGCATTTATATGTATGTAATTGTAGGCTATTTTGTTTCCTTGATCTGTTCATTTTTCTGTCACCAACACCACACATCCTTGATTACAGTGAGGCTTGAAGCCATGCAACATCAATCCTCNGATTCTACTTCTTCAGTATGGAGTTAGCTATTGTGAACATTTTACCTCCTCATATAAACACTATCTATGACCAGCTGATATTTACAAAATAGTATGATAGAATGCTGATTGGGCTAAGGATGAATTTATAGACTGAGGTGAGCATGCTTTCCAGGTAGACAATACTGGATCTCCCTATCCAAAAACGTGAATATTTACTTATTTTTCTTTTATTATTTTTACCAAAGTTTTATAGCTTTCCTCATTTTATCTTATTCATATTTTGTTAAACTAATATCTAATTATTTTATCTTTTGTACATTAATTAAATAGTACTGTGATTTTAATAGTAAATTTTATTTTTTATTGTCATGTTGGAAAGTGATTTACTTACCTATATTAACATTGTATATTGCAATTTTGCTATATTAACTTATTAGTCATAGAAGGTTTATAATTTTGTTTTATTATTTTGATTTTCTATAAATAGGCATTCATACCACCTATAAACCAAGGTAGTTGTATTTCTTCCATACATTTATATAGGATATAAGTGTGCTCACGTATGCATACATCTAGTCATTCTTTCGTGGCTTTTCTTACTTCATTAACTAAGATTTACAGTATGATTTTGAAAAGCAGTGATGAAAAAGGACATCCTTGTCTGGTTCCTGATTTCAGCTCAAAAGCTTGAAGTGTCTCACCATTAAAGACAGATGTTGGAATTTTGTAGATGTGATTTAACAAGATGAGAACATTCCTTTATAAATTGTTTTCAGAGAATTTTAATTTTTTTTCATTTATTCTTTGACAGGCTCATACATGTAGTGAATTTTAGTCATTTTCACATCTCACATATCTTCTCGTTCTTCTGGTAAAACCCTCTTCTTCCCAAGAAGTCCCTCTCATCCTTTCATGCCATTTTTTATGTGTGACTCACTGTGTTTAATTAGGGTTGCTTGGATGAACATTGGTGGGAGATTATTTACCAGAACATAGATAATTTTCAGGGGGTACACCACTGAAGAACATGACATTGCCTCCTCCAGCGACGACTACCTGCTAGTAGTCCCTCCCTGGGGAGGATTGGGGGCCTCACAAGCCCCCTCTCCTCCCCGATGAAACACTGAGAGGCCCAATCTTGTATAGGTCTAGTGCAGGGATCCAAAACTGGGTGAGTTTGTGAGTGCTTAATCAGGAACACTCTTTAATTTTTCACAAATTCCCTTTCTGAATTTGTAGACTTTCCTCTTCAGTCTGTTATTGCTGGATTTAAAACTTTTCATACTGGATGTTGAACTAGCCTTGTATATATGAGATAAATTCCATTTGATCACTTTTGATACAATTATATTTCATTTACTAATCTGGGGTTTAGGATTGTGCATCTATGATTATGGGAAATAGAAATTCACAGTTTTATTTTCAAATACTTTATCTGGTCTTGGTGCTATAGAGTAATATTACCCTCAGAGAATGAGTTAGGACATACTTACTTGGCTTCTAAAATTTACAAAGGAGTCAAATATTTCTGAAAATTTTCACTCATTTAGTTACTGAGTGAACCATGTGGTCCTGCTTTGGAAGGTTGTTATTGACTGAATTTCTTTGATACACATAGGTCTATTGAATTGTATATTCAATTTCTTCTTGTAAAAGTTTTTTTAAAAATATTTTTTCTGCTTTTTATTCAGAATTTTAAATGATCTTATTGCTTTTCCCCCTTAGTATATCTATTATGCTTTCAAATAAAGTTCCAATATGCAACTGAAAGATTTCCAAATCTGTTTTCAAGTACACTTTATTGCATTATAGAGTTGTGTCTAATGCTTTTTGGTAATAAGATGAAGGAATTCTGATTCCTTCCTTCATTCTTATTATCATTGCTGCCATGTATTTCACAATATATAAGAACATTTCATAAATACATACATATAATTTCACAATATTTTTGTCATATGGTTTCTATTGCTATGAAGAGACACCATGACCATGGCAACTTTAACCTGCTCTTATCTTCATTTCCACCATATAATTTAATACTGAGTTTAAGTCTCTGGGCTGGAGAGACAACTCAGTAGGAAGATCATGTATTGCTCTTACAGATGACCTGAATTTGATTCTCAGCGCCCAGATTGGGTAGCTCACAACTGCCAGGAATTGCAGTTGCATGTATCCTCCACCCTCTTCCGGCCTCCTCTGGTACTGCACTCACATACACACACACACACACACACACACACACACACACACACACACGAATACATGATTAAAAATAAAATAAATCTTTTAAAACATTCAGCTTTCAATAATGTTTTAAATTTATTCAGCTCCTCTATGACTATGCTATACCAGATCTCTTTCAACTTTTGTGCAGTTTTTGCAACAGTCCACTTTGCCATGACTTCAGAAAGTCAAAACTCCATTTGAAAGCTAGTAAAGAGGAGTCAATGAGACGGTTCTGTGGAAAAAGGTTCCTTGCTGCCAGACAACCTGAGTTCAGTCCCTGAAGCATGCATGGTAGGAGAGAATCAACTCCAACAGGTTGTCTTCGGACCTCCACGAAGGCATTGAGTATACACAAACATGCAGCCTCAACTCCACACATAATAGAATATTTTTAAGTGATTCAATGTATTTATGCTNCCTTTCAATTAATTCTTCTCTTGTAGCATGGCTATTTGGTCCCCAACTCTTTGACCCAAGCTCTTGTATAATATTTGCTATACTTTAACTGAAGGAATATCAACCTACTTCTATTAGACTAAACTTCACAAGTCAGGTGTTACAGGCTTGAGTCCCCTCAAATTCATAGATTAATATTCTAATTGCTAGGATCTTAGAATGTAACTGTTCAGAAATACATGCTGTAGATATGGGTCATTGTTGATGTAATCAGTTAAAATGAGGTTATATTGGAGTAGATTTGGTTCCAGNTTGAACAAAAACACAGACCTGCATAGAGAGAAGACAGTGTGAAAGATGCTGGAAGGAGACAGGCCCTGCCAACATCTTGAGTTTACAGCTCTGGTTCCCTGAACTTTATTGAAATAAATCTCTGTTCTTTCAACCACTCTATTTNTGGTACTCTAATTCAACACAACATGGAACATATGTGAATTGTTTATTATAGCATCTCATGTTTCCAATACAATTTCAAGCACACATGGTAAATATTTGTTGAATGACTGAACGAATTCTTATAATTACTCTAAAATGAAAAGACGCATTAGGCAAGTATGTTAGAACTATTCAGTGAGCTATAAATGTCAAAATATCAAGGTGCTCTAAATGAAACTTGACCCCCTAAAAGCCAGGCATGGTTGATCAAACCTGAAATTCCAGCACTCAAGAGGGTGAGTCAGGAGAACTGTCATGAGTTTGAAGGCTGCCTGAAAAAACAGTGAGGTTTTTAGACCAGCCTGTACTTCACAGTGAGACCTTGTTTCAACCAACCCAAACTAAACCAAACATCAAAATGAAATGAAAACCTAAAAGAAACCCTACAGCTGAGAATTGAAGGACAATATTTTTAATCAAGTCTCACTACATTAGGCACTAATTAACCAATTAGGAAAATAGAGAAAAGTTTTCATCTGGGAAAAAAGAAATACTAAGGATCATTTCTCAGAAAAATAACTTATTTTGTAAATGCTCTATCAGCCTTATCTTTTCATTTGTGAGTCCTTCAAAATGTACTTATCTTCATAATTCAAAGCCCTCATTGTCAAAGGAAACTTAAGCACAGGGAGTGGAGGAGTTTGAAAGGATGCTTCGACGTCCTTATTGCATCAGAGGCACCAGGCAAAGGAGATTGTTTGGGCAACCTTTTAAGTGTACTTCTCCAGGAATCAACCTGTAGAGTTTCAACTCCTCATAGTGAGCACTTAGAGACTTTGTTGGGAAACCCTGTTCAAAATTCATGCACTGTAATTAAATTTATTGGTTCAGTCAACTTTCTTCAATGTTCTTCCTGTTGAGATGGTCCAGTTAGCATATGACATGTAGATTTTTTAATTTTTCACAGTGACAGCATGAATCAAGTCTTTAAATGCATTCAATGTTTAGCATATCTACTAAAAAAAGAATCTAAAATCTCAGATATATCCTAAAGAATGAGAAGNTAATCAGCACCTTGTAACTGCCAGATGAAATGATTATCTAATTTGTTCTAGTATAATAAAAACTCAAAAGTCAGAAATTGAGATAAAGACCTGAAAAATCCAAGGAAAGCTGGGCGATTGGCAGACCCCCTCTCCACATTCTCTGGAACTTCCAGCCCTGGAAATTCACCTGAACTCCTCGTCAAGTCTCTTCCTGTCCTTTCTAGCCACAGTACAAAGTCCTCCAAGAACTTTATAGCTAATCCGGGTCAGCCAGTCGCTGATTCCATCTTAGATTCAAGGTTATTTTATTGGCGCAGTGGATTGGCTGTATGAACAATTCTCCTGCAACAGCACCTGATTTTCACACTTACATTAAATTAAAGCACCATACCCCTGGGTCTTAGAGCCATCTTCAAATGTTGGTCTGTTCTTGGCCTATTCTCTCTGGTGTGACTGAAAGTGAATTCTTCTTATTGAAGGGACTGTAATCATCATCTCCTTGGTGCTCAAACCCTAGATCTGCAGACCAACAATGACTTTCTATGGATGGAATATGTGCCCACATTTTGTACTACCCTTTTGTTTGCCATGCANAATAGACTCTTATATTGAGTCATTCAGAACCTCCTATTTTGCCATGCAATAAAGTCAAAGGTTTCTGCAGCATTCAGAATTTGAAAATTTTAAAGAGTTGAAAGATGGTTTCCTACTTCCTTANCCCCTTAGCACTGCAATTTGCTAACTGTTGGAGATATATTGCTGCCACACTGGTTACTTCAGATGACTCCTGCCTAAGTCAGAGGTGCTAAATTTTGCTAAAGCATTATTGATGTCACAGGATGCTTCNTCCATCATTGAAATATTTTGTAACTAGAGCCCAATGTCACTCTTTCTCCATCAGCATAGCTAATATAAAACTGAGGAGTGTGTGTGCCAGGTGGAAAAAAAATTTCAAGATAACAGTTCAGAAACATCTTCTGCAATTCAGTCCTTACTGCAGCCAGCTGCAGTAAACTTTGGGTGACTGGTAAGTGAGTGACTAATTCAGTCTTTCATCTCCTCAGCTTCTTATTCTATTTAATATATTAAGATNCAAATGAAGAAGACAAGAGAAGGTATACAAGCTCAAAAGCAATTTTAATAATAATATTTCTTGTGTTTTCTGATAGCCAGTTTTACAGATATTGTCATGGTGGACATCCTCATCAACACACTGATCAATCAGCTTTAATGTGGCTTGTCCAGGTATTCATGGGATAGTTCTTAAATAAGCTGAGACAACTAATATTAAATAAGATGATTTTGTGTGTGTGTGTGTGTGTGTGTGTGTGTGTGTGTGTGTGTATGATTGTGCACATTTGTGAGGAGGCTTGAAGTTGGAATCATGTGTGCTACTCTATTGCTTTCTACCTAATTTTTTGAGACATAGTCTCTTTATTATTATTATTATTATTTTCTTTTTTATTAAAAAGATTTTCCACTTCTTTTACATACCAACCTCAGATCCCTCTCTCCTCCCTCCTCCTGCCCCGCCAACTCTCCCCCTCAACCCACCCTCCATTTCNACCTCCTCCAAGACAAGGTCTCCCTTGGAGAGTCTCCAGAGCCTGGTATACTCAGCCGAGGCAGGACTAGACCCTCCTCCCTGCACCAAGACTATGCCAAGTGTCCCACCACAGGCACTGGGTTCCAAAAAGTCAGCCCCTGTACCAGGGACAGATCCAGATCCCACTGCTTGGGGCCCCCCAAACAGGTCAAGCCAAACAACTGTCTCAAGCTGCCAGAGGGCCCAGTCCAGCACCATGGGGGCTCCACAGTTATTGGTCCACAGTTCATGCATTTCCACCAGCCTGGCTGGCCGNCTCTGTACATTTTCCCCTCATGGTCTTAATGTCCCTTGTTCATAGAATCTCTCCTCTCTCTCATCAGTTGGACTGCTGGAGCTCTACCTGGCGCCCAGCTGTGGATCTCTGCATCTGCTTCCATCCGTCTCTGGATGAGGGCTCATGGGGGCTCCTCTCTTACAGAAACTGAGACTCACTGATTACTCTAGACTAGCTGGCCAGTACATTCTATGACTCCTCTCTTCTCCTACCCAGCACTGAGATTATAGGCACCCTGAGCTGCATTTAATGTTTTACATGGATTCCAGGGAATGAGCATGGAGCCCTGTGCTTGTGTGGCAAGCACTTCACTGATTGAGTCATCTCACCAGCCCTTAGGAGGACTATTTTTGAAGATACTTCGATGTTCTTAGTTCTTTGTGTTTTGAACTTTTAAAATAAGTACACAAAGAGGCTGGCAAGATGACTCAGTGGATAAAAACTCGTGCTACCAAGTAACCTGAGCTTAATCCCTGGAGCCACATGGTAGAAGGAGGGAATCCACTCCCACAAGTTGTCCTCTGACCTCCACATGCATGCCACACATACTCATCCCCCCAAAAAGTTAGATAAATGTTTTTTAAAGTACAAAGTATAAGTTTCACTTGAGTTTTAATATGAATTAGCNCAAAGGAGACAAGAGAATGGAGACATTTTTAAGTGGAGTAAGATCTCAAAAAATACAAATGAACTTTCCCTAACAAAAAACATAAACTCAAGCATCATGGGTAAGCAAATAGAAATCAATGTGTATCATTGAGGATTGAAGACTAGCTCACAGAACACACCACGTGGCTAGATTTAGAAGATAGGTCATGGCTTCCCATGGTCTCTTTAGCTCAGCACTGGGATAATTGTATAATACATGAGCCCTGTGCCTATGACTTGGTAGAATAGCCAAGCCTAAAAGTCTGCCTGTGGTTTTATTGGTAAATATTTTTGTCCATTTTAAGAGGGTGGGGATGAAGTACAAGAAACAAAGGAATTTTCTGTCTTCAGTATTGACTTTCACCATAGTGTCTGCATGAAGCCTGCAGGGAAACTTGAAAATTAGAACCCTTTTTCAATTAGCAAGGGGAAACCGAAGAGAATTTCCAGTAGTGACTTAATTAATCCAAGTACAGCAGGGAGTACACCCTACTAGTGAGAGTACGATATANAAGGAGGATGCCTGAAATACACTTCCAACATTAGACCTTGAAAGCCAAATGGCAAAAGGGCATTCTGCTTGTCTATCTGAACTTGAGTTTCTGCATCACAAACATAAATAAATGATATTTAATTCCATTTATAATAGGGACAATGTTTACTGACATTTGTGAAGCAGAATAAGAGACCTGCAGACAAGGCTGCTAATCATGAGCTGGGTCCTTCATTAAGTTGGTTCTCATGTCTTCCTTGATATTTCTAAATATTTTCCTTCATTTTGAGATATTCCTGTTTTTCTGAGTGGGGNGGCATTGTATCAGTGCTGGTGAGACTGCACTGATNGAATCAATTTCAATTTTAATTCTCTGAGTCACACACATCATGTAAGTTCACCTAGGTTGATTCTACNAGTCTCCAAGTATCTGTCCTTGGGCCATGTGCGTACATTTTGGCTTCTGGATGAGATTCCAAGAANCTAATAGTTGGTTTGAAATGCTCTAAGAAAAGTGTTCCAGAGTGGCAGAACTCCAAATAACAACTGTTACCATTATTTGAGGTACAAAGAGGACATGATCATCTCTCATAGGATAAATCTAGCNGTGGCAAAGTAGGGGGAAATTCCTATCTTGGAGAAAAGAGCAGGATGCATCAACTCTAACCTAGCAGGTAAATGCCAGAGAAGCTCAAGGGAAACACTTCACAATGACAGTGGGTTTCATTTGCATTCCTGACCAGTGCTTTATCTTATATTTTTCCAATTAAAAATGCAGATTAGATATCATAAAACACGAGTTGGTCTGAAATTATAANCTGATTCCAAAAATCCATTGGATAATATTATTAGTCGAGGTTTATTGCTGTGTTACAAAAAGGATAATGCTCGGTTAGCCGAGTGCTTGCCATGCAAGCATGAAGACCTGACTTCAATCCCTACTTACAGACATAAAAAGCTGGGCATGGTGGTGCACACTGGCAAACCTACTGATGAGGAGTCAGGAAACAGGTAGATGTCTGGGGTTTNATGGCTAACNAACCAAGCCCAATTAGTGAGTTCTAGACCAAAGTGGATGGGTTCCTGAAGAATGATGTCATAGGCTGACCTCTAGTTTTCACATGCACATGTGTGCATGTGNNCCCAGAACACTACAAAGAGCCNTGGTCTGCTTTGACTCTTAGCACGTATCTTTCTCCTCCACTTGCATAAAACCTAATTCCTAAATAGAAAAGCCTCCCTTGGGCACTCTGGTAATGTTCCAGGAGAGTTGAGTGTTTGCTCATGTATATGAGAATCTCCTGCTACCCTCTGCTTTCTTATAATTTCTCACGCATCAGTAATGTTGGATTCCTTTGCTTTCTTGGCACGCTGGAGAACGAAATGAGAGGATATTACCTTTGACTAGCCAGGATCTTCAAGCACAGATGTTAGCACAAAGTACACTAAAGTTCAGTATGTTCTTTGAATTAATGTACCTATAGCATAGCTACCCAGCAATAAATCCTTGCACTAAGTAGTATAATTTATATTTACATATTCTATGTAATTGCTTCAGTACTTTCCACACNTATTNGTCTATAGATAATGGATTGCNTTTACACTCTTGCTTTCCTTAGGCTGACCTCTGACTCAGCCAGGTGCACTTTCTTGTAGCCATAATTTGTTCACATCTGTCTTCTTTATTGGGCCACGGGCACTTAAAAAAAAAAGATGGTGTTCAAGGCATGGGAATAAAATTTTGAATGAATAAACAATCAATATGAAAAGTTGACTGATGACGCCCAGGCCCATGGCTAGCAGAGGTCATAGAGATTGTGGATTGCNTTGATAGCTGCACAATTAATCAAATGAAGGTGATAACTGCAGTCACAAGGTAAGATGGGGGGTGGGATGGGGAAAGTTTAGGAAAGCAACTCCCAAATGCTTCCCAAGACTAAGGAACATGAAGAATAATAGGCAGGATTTGAAAATCAGCTCCGTTAGACAATGCTATTCAAACAGAGGAACTGACTCCATGATTAAAACTTTGGTTACAGATTAAAGGAGTATGTTATTGAGCTAAGAATCAGAATAGGAAGCAGAAGAGAAAACATGGGAACACAATCAGTTCTGACCACAGACAGCTGGCTGATAAGTAGGGTGAAGCAAGGGTGGAANATCCTTTGTCCATCAAACAGGTGTGCTCATTTCCAAACAGCTTGGCTGCTTCTTCAATCCTTGCCTGCTGCCTGTAAGAACACAGGATCATTTCCATGACTACATTGCTTATGAATACCCAGCCTGGGTACTTTGATGATTCTGGCATGGCTTTACCAATCTCATCAAAGCATCCAGACATCAGAGTCTCTATCCTGCACCAACTGGAGACTAGCCTNTTTATCCTTACACCTTTGTGTTCTTAGGATACACGAGCACTTGGAAAAACATTTAGGATNACTAGACAAGGGATCATAATCGTAGCCAATCACAATTATCAACGAATCCCTACTAACACCAATGCATGTTTTGTTGAAAAGGAATTACAAAGCTACTCAGATGTGAAAGTCATTTCCCATGGAATGGTTGCCAGCTTCAAACCAGTTATTCAGACCTATGTTTTGTTGAAAAAAAAATCACAAAGGTACTCAGATGTGAAAGCCATTTCCTATATAATGGTTGCCAGCCCCAAACTGGTTATTCAGACCTAAGCTA
>LZPO01055234.1:92229-103405 GCA_001675575.1 Neotoma lepida
GGGAAAAAAGTCAAAACCAACAGGTCTAGCATGTGAAAGTGTCTACTGTATGCACACTATGAGAAGTGCATTGGCAAGACTTCCCTGCCCTTAATCTTCTCTCTATCTTCCTAGTGTGACTATGCAGAAAAAAAAATCTTTCACTCTGGAACAAGCAATGCTTCCTAGCCTGGAAAATTTCCCTGTGGGACCAAAGCTCAGTAACAGCTTTTGCATAAAAATGCTGCTGATATTAACCACAGGTCTTGTGTTAACCCAGTGATCAAACCCATGCTGATGAATGAGGTTTTCCAATAGCTACCATCAGAGGGCAATGGAAAAGCTAGAAAAGGCAGCAGGTGTATGGAAATCATGTCTCTTCAAGACACACCTAAGGGTCCTCCAGAGGCTACAGTGACAATGTAGAATCACAGAAATGAGAGTGCATTTCTCCTCTTTTCTGTAGAAATCATCACTCTTTATCTCTGATAATATAATGGTGAAATATGTAGCCTCACTATGATTTATGTTTAGATTTCCTTTATTATCTAGATTAATCATCTTTTCATATGTTTTAAAAATAATTCATTTTCCTTTTTTGTGATATGCCTGTTCATATCATTCTGTTTTTATATTGGATTATTGGTTCTTTTCTTATTGGTTTGTAGGAGATTTTTANCTATTATATATGTTAAGGAATTAATTTTGCTTCTGTAATATGGTCTTCAAGAGTTCTAATTTATCATCTCATTTTTGAAATTGCTTATGATAGCTTTTACTTGACAAGAATTTAATTTTCCATATAGTTGAATTTATCACTGTACTATTTAAGCTTCTGTATTTTATATTATAAAGAAACATTTACCATGCTACAAGCTTATTTAAAACAAGCAAGCAAATAAGTAACAACAAAAACAAATGCACCCTGTGGTTTCCTGTAGTGCATTGATGTTATATTGTCTCTCTAATTTTTCCAGTTGTCTCTAACTTTCCATCTTGCTTGGTACTGGGTATCATTTTTTTTTGGAGGGGCGGGGGTCTGGAGAATAAAGAGGAGTAAAAGGTGTAGTAAAATTTAACACTTCTTGTTATTTTATAAGATAGAGGTAACAATTAAGACACAATTCAGAAGAGAAATTTGAAAGCATATAAGGACTGACAGAGTATTAGAATTCAAGCTCAGTAAAGAATCTATAAGTTAAAAAAAAAGATGAGTACAAATAAAAGAGGATAAGAGGTTAGGAGCACGAGCTGCTCCTACAAAGGACCAAGGCTCAGTTTCCAACACCCACATAGCGACTCAGCCGTGTGTAACTCNAGAAGATNTGACACCGTCTTCTGGCCTCGGCCAGCACCAGGTATGCTCATGATGTGCAGACGTACTTCCTTGCAAAAACACTCCCACACATAAATAAAAAGTAAAGAAATTGTAAAGAAAATTTCTTTGAAAATAATTGAAAAGATATTTTACAGAATAAACTTGGTTGGCCGATGAAAACAAAATAAAGTCAACCTCATTGTTCATAATGAAGGAGATTTCCAGTGGAACCAGTTGGCAAGAATCCAAAGAGCTAATGTATTAATTAAGAATGAGAAGCCAAAGAAGACTCTACCAAACCTGCAATCCTCGTGTATTCCATACAGATACAAGAAGTACATGGTGCAGAGGGATAGAGGTAAAACTGTGCATGAAATTGATTTTTTAAAGATAATAATGTTTCATTCAATATGCCAGTGGTGATTGCCTGTCTTTAGGGTCTCATAAGGATCCTGGAGTTTCCTGGGGACACCTAGATGCTTTGGTAATGTTCTATTTCTTCAACAGAGCATACAATAACTTCCTAGGGTTACCAGAACTAAGTCCTTCATGCTGAGTTGCTTAGAAGAAAGATCCTTGTTTGTTCTGTCAAGACTGAGGTGGAAACACCAGCTCAGNGTATCAGCTGACTCTGGGAGAAGGCTTTCCTTGCTCCTCCTGGTTTCTCTGTGTGTTTCCTTGTCCTCTCTCCTGAAAAAGACACCAGCCATTGAATTCAGGGCCTAGTCTAGTCAGGAATGACTTCCTCTTAAGTAATTACATTTTCTATGATGCCATTTCCAGTTAAAGTCACATTCCATAGCTCTTTATAGACATGAAATTTGTGAGGCTGGTATTCAACTGACTATACTGGATCCCTTTTTATTTCTTTTTCTTTTTTTTTTAATGAGAAAAGATTGGATGTAACTTGGGCTGGGCTTGAACTTATTACCTAGCTGTGACCAGCCTTAAGCTCCTGATTCTCCTGCCTCAGCCTCCAAGCCATTGGATTACAGATATGTGCTACTACACCCAGCCTACTGAATACATTTTAGATTTTAGAAAATAAAAATATTTATATTTACCTTTACAGAAGGAATGATCTGAGACTATTCTTGGTACCATATCTCGCTTGATGTGTCAATAATATCCTTTGATATTTTAAACCAGAAGACATTTCCTTCTTCACTTGACTTAATAAATTTACAAACAGTATGGATAAGTTTAAATGGATAAATTTAGATAACATTAAATGAGTGGTTTCATGATCCATTATCCTCTTTGCTGCTAGTTCTATGGCACTGTACCATGGTTCTAAATGTGGTCCCAGGACCAATCGTACCAACACCTCCTGAGGACTTGTTATGGATACAAATTCTCAGGCCCTACCCTAGATCCACAGAATCAGAAACTCTGGTAATGGAGATTAGAAATTCATTTTAAACAACCTTGGTGATGATTACAGCATACTCCCAGCTGACAGACACTGGAATACTGATTGACAGGACAGTCTCTGAAGTCAATTACTGTCAATACTGAAGACAGGAAGTCATCATATCTGGAGTTCAACACCCATGTGACTTTCAGCTATGTCACCCCAAGCAAATGGTTTGCTTTCTGCTTTGTCTTCTATAAAAGGATATATTGGTGTTGAAGCATGTTTCTAAAGNAATAAAATAATTAATCAATGCAGATGGCTTAGAACAGTGCTTGGCTCATAAAAATCACTATATAAATGTTAGCTAAATATTGCTGGTCCAGATAAAAAAGACATAAAAAAAAAGAAATTTTGCTTTTTTGCCTGCTTTCTCTCATTCTTGCTCACTAGTTCATCTATACTGTTACTGTAGCTTTCCTTTGCTAGTACCAGAACACTAACTTCTTTGGGATTCCAGCACAGACTGAAAATCAACAGCTCTCNAGGAATCCTCTAGGACTCCAGCATCGTACTGGTACTGCTGAGACATCCAGCTGCCATAGAGAGAAAAATTAATGTATTCTCTCTTTCCTGTATAAACAGCCATTGTAGGACTATCTGGACTGCAGCCTATAAAACAGTTGGATAACAATCTAATAACCTCCATTTTACACACACACACACACACACACACACACACACACACACACACACACACACATTCTATCATCTCTATTCCTGTAGAGAACCCTGGCTAACACAAACTTCTTGACTATACTTGGTCTGCTTCTGAAAGTTAAACCATACACAGTCTGTCCTTAGGCACCTAACTGACATTTTCATAATCTCTTTATATAATAGTAAATTGTTGGCCCTCTAATCATATTTGGATGTTATTTTTGCATCTCAAATGTAAATCAATTGATATTTCTCATGAGCCTAGAAATTAAAATTAATTCAAACCATAAGGAATTCCCTTCTTCTAAATACTCCTCCCATCCCAGGGCTCATTTTTCTCCTAATGATTTTTACACTGAAATGTTGACCTTTTTAAAAGATAATATGAGAGAAAACAGATTATTCCTTGTTATAATTAGATCATTTAAAATTCCTCCCACCGGTGCACTTGTTACCTCATTTTGCTTTAGGAATGGTACATAACCTGTATTTATTCATTTATTCAGCACATGTTTACTGTGTACCTTCTGCATTGCGTTCCTACTATACATAGTCCCAATTCACTCCCAATAAAGTTCTAGGATAGCATCCTTCCTGCTCCCAAGAATAAGCCATTTACTGGTCAGTACTTCATAAGTGGTACCCGGACAGATGGTGTTGTTTGTGGGTCCATCCAGACTGGCTGAAGTTTTCTACCAAACAATCCTGGTTTTTCAGGTTTTTTTTGTTTGTTTGTTTGCTTTGGTTCTGGTTTTGGTTTGGTTTTTTGTTTGTTTGTTTTTCAGATTAGTTTTTTCACACAGATGAAATCCTATGTTTTTTTTTCCACATACAGTTTTTTAAAATTTCAATTCGTCCTGATAATTTTGAGACTTCATGTATTGTTTCATGTCTTAGCCCTCCACTTGACTGAGTGCTATTCTAGTTCATGACTACATATAAAAACACCACAATTTACTTAGCCACTCATATATATGAATGCTGTAACTCCCCCTTTAAAATTATATTTATTTATTTTGTGTGTATCAGGGGTTGCATTTGTGCCAAAGCATGCAACTGCCATTGTGTGCATGTCGGGGGGGTCAAACAACCTTCAAGAGATAGTTTTCTTTCTCCACCATGTGNTTCTCAGAGAAAAAAGTAAAGTCTTCAGGTTTGGCAGCAAGTGCCTTTGTCCACTGAGCAATCCCACCAACCCTCCTCGGCTTCTGCTTTGGGGCCATTAAAATGAAAACTACCAGTACAAACTATTTTGTAAACATAATCTTGTTTATCTTGATTAGTCTATGCTTACATGTATACATCTATGGTCTCTTTTGAGCCAACTTTGTTTATGTTGCCAAGTAAGAGCAAAAGTTAATTTTCCATATGGATATCTAATTTTTCACAACTGGTTATCGAAAGAATGATTCCTCCTTTCCCCTCCATTGAATTATTCTGGCACCGTATTGAAAATTAATTGACCATATATGCATTCATTTCTTCATGGGCCTTTTACTCTGTTACATTAACTAGATGTTTACTCCAAGACCACACTGTCCTGATCACTGCAGCTATGTGATAAGTCTTGTATCTTGCTTCCTTTCAAAATAAGCATNCTGCTTTTCTAAGTCTCCAATCTTTCTGTACAAAGGCTAGGATGTGATTACCAGCNTCTGTANAAAGAAAAAAGAGGGTCCTGAGTTCTGGGTGGAATTGTAGTNTATCTATAGGTATTTGGGAAGAAATCACATCTGAGCAACATGGAGTTTTCATTTTGCCAGTGCATGATATTTCATGATTTTTNAAAATATTTTTAAAATTTTTATGTGTACAGGTGCTTGGGCTGCAAGTTTGTCTGTGCACTACATGAATTGCTGGGGCCCTCAGATGTCACATGAAGGTGTCAAATGCCCTGGAACTGGAGTTACAGACAGTTGTGAGTCTCCATGTGTGTCCTAGGACTTGAACTCATGCCCTCTGGAATAGCAACCAGTGCTCTTAACCCTTGAGCCATCTTTCTAGGCCCTGATTTTGTGATTTCTAATACTGCATTTTTCCATTCTAGAATTTCCATATTTTTCTTTCTGTGGTTGTTTGAAAGAAAATGACCCCCAAAAGGAGTGGCACTATTAGGAGGTGTGGTCTTGTTGAAGGAAGTGTGTCACTATAGGGGTGGGCTTTGAGGTCTTTTTCTCAAGGTTCACTCACTGTGACAGTCAGTTGACTTCCTGTCGCCTTCTGGTCAAGATGTAGCCAGCACCACATCTTGCTCACTGCACACTGCCATGCTCTCTGTCATGATGATAATGGACTGTACTCTGAAACCATAAGCAAGCCATCCCAATTAAATGTTTTCTTTGTAAGAGTTGCCACGGTCATGGTGGCAATACAAAATACAAATACAAAAAAAAACCTAATTAAGGCACTTCCCAAGGTTTGAATTTTCATTTTTTTCCCCAGGGGGATTTTCAAGAAGGGATTTCTCTGTATGTAGCCTTGATTGTCCTAGAACTCACTCTGTAGGCCAGGCTGGCCTCAAACTCANAGAGACCCAGCCACCTCTGTCTCCCANGTGCTGGGATTAAAGGCATGCACNACCACTTCCTGGAGAATTTTCATTAATTTTGATTGTATTTTCCTTTATTGAGACTATAAAGACATGACTTCAAGTACTTGCCAACTCCTTATGATATCTAGTCCATTCTTGGATCAATTTTCACCTTGTCTTCATGCCAATAGATTTGGGTTGCTTCCTGTACAATATTCAAGTTATATTGGAGAGGCTTTGGATTTTTGTGTCCTTCTTAGAAATTTAACAGTTTTGTTCTTATAGACAGTATATTTGGCCTCTGTCAACCTGNAGAAGCAGTCTTTTCTGGAGGGCTATTCAAATCTCAGTTCAACTTGTTTATTGCTAATTCTCCTTTGTGTTTGGCTTCTATGTACTTTTTTCTTACATTCAGAGGTAAAAGTGAAGTTTAGACACAGAATTTAAACCTCTTCTTTCTGGCTCCTCTCTCTGGGATCCCCTACTCTTACCTCTGTCCTCTGAAGTTTAGGCCTGAAAGACTTTTAGTTTTCTATTAAACTATTCCATGGTATTAGACTTGATACCAAGCCTAAAANTAAAAACTACTGGAATATATTAGTCCATTTTCAATTGCAATAATAAAATATCTAGAGCTGGTTAATTTATAAAGAAAACAGGTTTGTTATGGCATAGTTAATAAAGGCTGAAGATGCAAGGTTAAATGGCTTCATCCATATTAATCTTTGATGAGATTGTAGTGGCAGATGACATCATGGTAGGCCATGTGTAAGAGCAATCACATGNTGTGATAAGAAGCCAGGAAGCAGATGGGAATTGCTTATGAAAACTAATCAGGGCCTTAAGAGAACTACATTCATTAGGGCAGCTCCCCTAATGATTTAATTGTTCCCCCCTAGGACCTAACTCTGAAAGGTCCCATCACCTTCCACATCACTGCACTGTGGACCAAATATCAAGGACATGAACCTCTGGGGCAAAAAGAGGGATTACAGAAAACCACCCAGTGCCTTTTGCTCTTCACAAGGGTCAACTTTTCTCTCAAATATTTCAATGCTAATATTTGTATATTTTTAGGAGCTGTGTTGTGCTGTGTGCAGAGTTTGTATCTATTAGGACACATTAGGTAGGAGCTTACTTGGCCTTAAAAGAGTAGGGAGGAATAAAATATTTAAAATATGCTTATATGAGAGAATATGGAAAGACCTCCCACACTCTGAATTGGAAGAAGATGGCCATACTACCAAAACTGCACAGGTTCAATGTACTTCCAAAATAAAAATTCCAAGGCCACTCTTTGNAGACATAGAAAATCAGCCAAAAAATCTTTGGCCTATAATCTATCCTACCTACAAGATTACTAGGGCAATGGAGGCACAAACCTGTGGAAGTAGTCAAACAATGATGGATCTAATTTGAGACCCACACAANGAGAGTGAGCCCATGCTAGACACTGCCTAGAGGAAGGATAGCCCAGAGACCTAAGATAGAATAAAATCAATAAAATGATTCCTAGTGATATTCTTAAAAACTTATGGATTGGTGCCTAGCCCAATTGTCATCAACGAGACTACCTCTGGCAGCTGATGAGAGCAGATACAGAGACCCATGGCCAAATGTTAGGTGGGGAGAAAGCCCAAAACAGTGATCTCCTGGGGTCCATCTCTTGAAGCTCAGGAAACCCTGTAGAAGAGAATATGGAAATGTAAGTAAGAGGAAATGTAGGAGACAGAGGGGTTGAGGATACTGGGAGAACACGGCCCACAGACTTCAACTAAGATTCATAGGGACTCACAGAGACTGAAATGGCAATCACAGAGNCTGCATGGGTCCTACTAGGTTCTCTTCATATATGTTATGGTTGTGTAACTTGGTATTTTTGTGGGACTCCTAACAATGGCAGTGGGGATGTCTTTGGCTCTTTCATCTACTCCTGGGATACTTTTCCTCTTACTGGGTTGCCTTGCCCAGCCTTGATATGAGGGTTTATGCCTAGTCTTACTGTATCTTCTTATGCCATATTCAGTGGATATTCCTGGAAGGCCTATTCTTTTCTTTAAGGAAAAAGAGGAGGAAATGGATGGGTGGAGAAGGGAGGTGGGGGGGATGAGAGGGATGGAGGGATGGATAGATGGAGGGAGAGGAAACTGTGGTTAGAATGTATTGAAAACAAAACAAAATAAAATAAAGCAAAAACTCAAAACAAAACAAAATCTTGTATGGAAGATCAACACCTGCAGGGAGCAGCCACTGCTGAGGTTGCTGGCCAATACTGCCATCACCTGTCCACAAGTATGAGGAATATTTTTGCAAATCTCTTCAAGTGATGATGATGATGATGATGATGATGATGATGATGATGATGATGATGTTAAAGAAAGAAATACACAGGCTTTTGGTTGCTGCAGGAAAGTTCTATGCAAACTGAAGCTGGGGAAACCATGCCCACCATGCTCACAATGCCCATCATGCCCACCATGCCCACAACTGATCTCAACATGATGACTGCTAAGTAAAAGAACANCAGCATCACCATGTGAGGGTGTGGACAAGATCTAGTCACTGCATTGCAACTACTTCCAGAACTCCCAAGCCTTGATCTTCAAAGTAAACAGCAATGATAGAGTGTGTGAACAAACCTGGTGAAAAGCTCATGAGGATGCTAGCTGAGGATGAACTCTGGGGTTGCTCTTCTACTCATGTGTCCCAACAACTTCCCCAATACTATGAATGCAACTGATAACCACAGACAAGCCTGGCTGTACTCTCTACAACATAGGAAGTGGTACTTTCAGGCCACCTGTGCCACCAGTGGGACTGGCTCTACAAAGGACTAGACTGGTTGTCCANTCAGTTACAGAATCAGAAGGGAACCAGAACCTTCCCTCCCCCTCCCTTTCTCTTCTCTGCTTTCCTTCCTCATGGTGAGGAATGTGGCTCCAAATGCCAGAAGCTGTCTCTATGGGTTGGTCACAGTGTGCATCATAATGCTCTGCATGTACAGACATAGCCTGTGGCTAGATTTTTATGTAATGTTAATAGTTTCTTTTTCCACTGAGGCAGCTTCTGGTAATCCTATGCAATATCACTTAGCTTTTGAAATTATTGTTATAAAATGAAATCAACCANCTCAGTACTGAGAAGAATATAGTTCTCAGGGCACCTGGCCTTCAGGAACCATTGGGCTATAGGCTACTATTGGGATGCATTTGGTGGTTGGTTTTTAATCCAAACTCCATGCATTGTTTTTAAAACAATAGTTAAAAATTGTTAGCACACTTAAACATACAGAAGAGAAACTACACCTATTGCAGTAAGGTACTGAATGCTAGTTCATCAGCTAAGCTGTTCCCTTGGGGGGAAACAGGAGAGACAGTGACTAACCATCTACTGCATGGTCAAAACAGAGCCACTGTGACTGGCCTGTCTTTGAATCACATGCATTTGATAGCATTATGTTGATACATTTGTTCACATGGTCATTAAGGGACAGGCTGGGGGCCGTTGTGAAGTTGAGGGCCAAGCCTTGTACTTTGTTGAAATGTAGCCAGCNCAGATGGTGGTCCACATACCCAGTTTGCTTGGGCTCATTTGGACATGCTGGCAGGAGGTAAGAGTCTCACCAGTAGGAGCAGGTGCAAGCTGAGAGGGTCTGTCCATTCCAAACCCAGATCCCAGAGTACTCCCAACTCCATGTGTGAAGTAGCTTCTTCCCTCAGCCTGTAAGTGTTGGGCTTGCCATCAAAAGATAACATGTACCTTTCTTCGTATTTTGATAAACACTGAAAAAGCTGGAGCTGTTGTTTATCTTGAGGAAATCCTACAACTGGTTTATTTGGTGTCATAGAACATTTTACTGCTTTCAATACACAATTAGTAATCAACTATTCTGTATACTTGATTTCACTGTTCATTTCAACAAGCACTGTAATTATAAATACAGCATGATTCTGCAACAGAAAGAGCTATATAGAACAAGGGACTAGAATAGAAGACCCAGATGCAAACTCATGCAAATATACCTACCTGATTTTTGACAGAGATACCAAAATATATGCAGAAGAGAAAACTAACATCTTCCATATTAGATTCTGAGAAACCTAGATATCAATATGAAGAAAAAATGAAGTTATATCCTACGTCTCAGCTTGATGAAACTCAGCTCCAAATTGATCAAGGATCTCTACATAAGACCCGATATTATGAAATTAATAAAAGAAAATGTAAGTAGTGCACTTCATGGAGGCATAGGTAAGGACTGCCTGTATAGGGCACTGATAGTATAGGAAATAAGACCAGTTATTGGCCAATGGGATCTCATGAAACTAAAANGACCTTGTACAGCAAAGTAAATTGTCAAGTGAGTAAAGAAGCATCNCATAGGATGGGAGAAAATCTTGGCCAATTATCCACCTGACAAAGGAGACATGTTTCTAATACACAAAGAAGATAAAGGGATAAGCATTAAGAAAACCAAAAATCAAATTAAAGCNTAGGCTACAGAACTAAGCAGAAAGTTCTCAAAATAAGAAAGGCAAATGGCTAGGGAACATTTAACAAACTATTCAACATCCTCAGTCATCAGAGATGCAGAGTAAATCTTCTTTAAGACTCTATCTTAACCAGGTCAGAATGACCATCATCAAGAATTCAAATGCCAACAAATGCTGGCACAGATGTAGGGAGAGGGGGATTANTTTAACACTCTTAATGGGGTCGAAGCTAGTTCAGCCACTTTGGAAATCCATCTGGAATCTCACAACTGGGAAGAGACTTAGAAATAGAACTAGCATATGGTCCAGCTATACCATTCATGGGCATATCCCCCAAAGGCTCTGTATCCTATCTCTGATAAACTTACATCTCCATTTTTATTGCTGCTCTATTCACAATAGCCAAAAAGTTGAATCACCCCCAGATACTTAATTAACTGATGAAAATGTGCTACATATACACAATGAAATTCTGTTAAGATGTGAAGAATAATGAAATTTGTAGATAAATGAATAAAACTGGAAAAAAAAACAATTATACTGAATGAGGTAAGCTAACCCCAGAAAGATAAATGATGCATGTTCTCTTCTACATGATTCCTAGAATTGGATCTTTAGTTCAGTGTGGTTAGATTAGAAGCTATGAAGCTAGAAAGGGACCATGGGAGTATTTTGATGGTGGTAGAAGTAGCAAAGTATAGTTAGAGTGAAAGAATAGAGGAGAAGAATACTAGGAGTAGTGTTGTTGTTTGTTTTTGCTCTTTTAGGGGGCCCACCACCCA
>LZPO01055234.1:122220-135607 GCA_001675575.1 Neotoma lepida
ATGTTCATATAGAAATGTATACATTCTCTATGGTACTATATGTTGGAAACATGATTTTTTTTTAAACAGGTGGTNACAATTAAGAGATTTCTTTGACTCTCAGAAGACACTTTGGATGTTGGACTTTTGAATAGTGTTGGGACAATTAAAGACCATGGGGACTCCTTAAGTTGTATTGAATGCATTTTGTACCAGTAGATTGCTGTGAGTCTATGGGGACCAGGGACAAAATGATTGAATGAGAAGTGTGTCCCATAGGCTCACATGTTTGAACATTTGGCCCCTGCTAGTGGCACCACTTGGGAAGTTTTTGAAAACTTTAGGAGGTGGAGACTCACTTGAGGAACTGAGTTACTGGGTTCTTTCCTTNAGCCTCTCTAGCCCAGCCCCACTTCCTGTCCAATCTGTTCTTGTCNCCGTGCATTTGTTGCCTGCGACCATGTCTTCCCCACCTTGCTGTACTGTGTCACTCTGGAACTGTAAGCCAATAAAAACCCTTTCTCCTTTCAGTTGCTTTACTTAGGNTATTTTATCAGAGCANTGAAAAAGTAACTAAAACAGATGTCCTGGGTATCTTGCCATAAGACAATGAATTAAAAGTGCTGGCAAACCTCTCATGTTTTAATTGCTGAACAATAATCCTGATGTAGCCAAACCTTCATCATTCCCAAATAAGTAATATAGTTTTATATTGAGACATAAATCAGCAAAGTGTGGAGATAGGGTNCCCCCATCCCCATTTAATTTTCTATTCTGAATTAGGCTGGTACAAAGTATATGTTTAAATCAAGTTTACTTAGCATGGATTTTTCACCCACAAATCTTACCTGCTGTTTGCTTTGATAGAATCAAGTGCTTTATTTTGCAGCACATTTCCTAGACTACAGACAACAGTAGATGCAAAGGTGTTGCTTGTATTTGCAGATAATAAAAATATGTTTTCTTGTCAGTCTTTAAGGTCTTATTCTGGTCACTGACTGTCTATTACTGTGGTGGTTGATCTCTCAGGAAGCAGTTTCTGTCATGGGATCTTATTACAGATATCTAAGCAGATAAGCTGTCGAAGATAGGAGATGTGTTCCAGGATCCTCAAAACTGCTGTCTGGAAGAGTCATGTGTAATTCTAAGATGGTAGGAAGTCTGTTGACAGGAGGTCAAAGGACACATGAATTAGCAGGAGAGGAAGGATTATGAAAAACAAGGGTTATGGCAGACCCTCCAGGAACAATTGCGTAGGAAACATTATTTTTTCTGTNAAAGGTAGTTAGTCCAACAAGGGCCCATATTTCAATATTTCCTGTATCGTACCCTTTCTCCTTGATGGTGGTTAGTCAATTATGTCAAATTGTGAAGCCAAGCTTCCACCAATGGGATGAGATGNTATTATCACCCACATTAGAGATAAAAAACAGAAGCCATTTGGCCAAATATGCTGCTTGCTAGCCCAGTTTGGGTTGTGGCACACTCTTTGTGCATAGCAAAATAGCCTTGTCAATTTAATTTTGCTTTCTTTATGTGTTCCTTTGTATGACACCAAGATTATTATTTTCCAACAGTCGTATAGATCAGATCCACTGCCAATAGTTTTATAGATATAATTGATCCTCAGTGTCTATGGGTTCTCTTTCTATCCGTGGATTCAACAAACTAAGTATGGGTCAAAAATAATTGCATCTGTACTGAATATGTACTTTTCTTAGCATTATTATCTAAACATACATTAAGCAATTATTTATATATCATTTGCATTGTTATCAAATATTAAAAATAATCCAGAGATGGTTGAAAGTACATGAGAGAGGGAATGCCATCTGGCCAGAGAAGCAGGAAGGCTACCTGAAGGTCTTCACCTCCCCTTCCACTCCTCCAAACCTAGACCCAAGTCTCATTCCCAGCTCTACAGCAAACTACCTGCTGTAGCCTCCCCCTCACACACACACAACATCCTATCTCCAGTATATCGCACAGGTCTTTACCTCCAAACTCCCACCCGCACTTATTGCTTTTTCCCCAGACCTAANTCCAGTAGGCAATCCCTAAGACCCCACAGGCCATGGAAGACTCCAGCCATGGAAGCAGGTAGCCTAAATGTGGATCTCTACCTCTTCCTCGTCTCTACCTCCAAATCTCATCCCCTCGTTTCACCTCATCTCTGTAGTGGACCACCTGCTGTGTGGCCTTCCCCTCCCCTCCTCTCCTGTCTCTAGCAGATCCCACAGATCTTCTCCAACCTTCCTCTCCACTCATCCTGGTATCCCAGCCCCCAACTCCAGTAGGCTTTTTCAGGAAACCTTCAAGCCAAGACTGACAGAGAAGCAAGTAGGCCAGCAAAGCAAGATCAAACAGCTTCAGATCTTCTTTCTCCCTCTTTTCCTCCAAATCTGATCTCCCAGGTTCATCCCTAGCTCTGAAGCAGACTACATGTTATGGATTCCCTTCACTCTCACTCTCTGTCCTCATTCCTAGGGGATAAAGAAGATCCTGGTGGGACACCCTGCTTTCCTCCCTCCTGTGGACCCCCTCATCACCCACCTCTTAGCCCAACTTGATTCTTAAGTGTCAGCTCCCAACTCCTAGAAGCACATTTTATCTGGAACCCCCAGTGACCACACCTATCAGGATTCCAGGAGAATATCCTACCAGTCAACACACAGCCATCATACTTTCCTAAGAAACAGAGAGGGCAACAAAAACCAAGGAACAAAACACCCACCAAATAAAGACAAAAGCAGATATTAGCACCTGGAATTACAATCTTCCCCAACCCAAATGCGTAGACACCAGTTTAAAATACTACAAATCACAATCAATAGCAGCTAGGACAATATGTCTCCACTAGAGCCGAGCAACCATCATAGGTAAGCCCTGAGTATTGCGACACAAATGGAGCACACGACAAAGACCTTAAAATAGCCTTTATGAATACAATAGAGGTCCTTAAAGAGGAAATGAACAAATCTCTTCAAGAAATGCCTACACAGAGCCCTCACCTCTACAAGCTAGCTTCTTTGATACAGGAAAGTACTCTGCATGCTACCAAGGAGAAACATAAACACCAATCTCGCCACAAACCCTTTGATCTACAAATGATCTTTGGTAGAGTTTCTAGATTGAGTTCGTTAAAATGGGAAGATTCACCCTAACTGTGAGTGGCACTATTCCATGGGCTGTAGCCCAGGTCAGAATAAACGGAAGAAAGAGAGATGAACACCAGCATTCACAACACTCGGCTTCCTGGTTGCAATGTGAACAGCTGCCTCATAATTCTGTTGTCATGCCTTCCCAGCCCTGAGAAACCAAACTGCTTGAACTATGAGCCAAAAAATCCATTCCTTAAGTTACTTTGGTCATGTTTTTGGTCATAATAACAAGAAAAGTAACTAATATATTTACCTAATTTTCTTGGTTTGTAATAAAATTATTTTAACTTTGGTATCTAGTCTTTTATCTTGCAAAACAATCCTTACATAATATATTACTTTTTTTTTTTCCTTTTTGAGTTTGGATTTAACATCATGCTAAGAAAGATTTTTCTCCAACCCAAGTTTATTTTTAAGAATTTATTTTCACTTTCAAATTTAGTCTTAAATTATTATTTAGGTGGCAACATTTGCTAAAAATGCTACATAGGAATATATAGCCCTATCTATACAAAGTATATTCTTATATCTTCAGACTCAATTGTAGGATTTTTCTAAGGTTTAGAATTAATAAACATGATAAATGGTTCGCTTTCAAAGGTGTGTTCCCACACACAACATGAAGTGCGCGTAAAAATCAAATAGATAGTTTTACAAACCATAGCTGCAGTCTGTTGCTAACTTCCAGTCCTTCCATAATAAGGCACTTATGGGAGCTTTGACCAAATTCCCTGGGGAAAACAATCTCTTGGAAAGGGTTAAAATTCCTCTCCTCCCTCTTTCTATTTAGTGTGGTTCCCCACCTGACTGGGGGCTTTATAATCTGTTAGTCTAGATGCTGAACAATTACAACGGTAAGACTAGAATTCCTTTATATTAATACAAGGTCCTTAATGTGCAGTATAACTATTCCATGAAGATCAAATAGATTCTCTACATCCNGGGTCTTTCCAGCTGCTGCAGAGTTCAGCAGTAAAGGCACCGAAGGCAATCTACTCTTCAGTAAAGCCAGCAGCAACCCTGCTGTAGCTGCCTCTGGCCAAGAACAGCTTGGATTTCTCTATACTCAGTGTCTCTCAGTTTGAGTGGAGAGAAGACACAAGAAAAGGCAGCTTCCAAGCTGGCTTCCCCAACTCTCCAGCCCTTCAGGAGACTATCTATGGTGCTTTCTTGGACNTGGTACCATAGGCAGCACTCACAGATTTTTGTTGTCAGTGGTGGTGGTGGTAGTGATGGTGGAGGTGGTGGAGGTGGTGATGATGGTGGTGGAGGTGGTGGTGGTGATATGTGTGTGTGTTGGTTTTACAAGATAAGATTTCACTCTGCAGCTGATGCTCTCCTTGAATTCACTGATTCTCTTGCTCCAGTCTCACAAGTGCTGAAATTCTATGTGTGAGTCACTATACTTAGGTTTTTAGTTTTTTAAAAAACCTTTGAATTTACTTTTCTTTAGTTTTTGCATGTGTGTGTATGTGTGCATCTTGCATAAGTGTGTGTGTGTGTATGTGTGTGTGTGTGTGTGTGTGTGTGTGTGTGTGCATAGTCATATGTGGAGGTACAGGTATAGGTGTGTGCACATCTGTGAGGTGGCTCATGTTTTTCTTGGTTACTCTCTATATTGAAAGATCTCTCATTTGAACCCCAAGACCACCAATTTTGCTCATCTCGCCAGTCAGCTTGCTCCAAGGATTTCCCTGTCTCTCCCACTCATGCACTGAGATTACAGGCAAATCACTATGTCCCTCAACATTAATGCCAGTGCTAGGGGTCTGAGCTCCATTCTTTATACTTGCTCATCAAGTCCTTACCGTCTGGGGAAATCTCTCTTGTCCCTCTCATACGTTTAGGTTTTAAGNCTCAAATTTTACTGTGAATGTAGTTTAGGCTGATGTGGGCTAGACATTCACCCCTCTGTGTAGAATGATGTGGGAAAACTGGTTGTACAGTTTTGTATTGCACAAAACTAAGCCATCCATTTAGGTTTTATAAATTCATGTGTAACAGATAGATGAAATGTCTTAACAGATACATGGAATGAACAACTTTAGTAATATTTTCTTGAACTATTTCCTTGACAATAAGGGCGGTTTTATATCAGTTAGTTAGGCATCACCATTTTAAAATTGTAAGTCAGAAAAAAATGTATTTATCTAATAATCCAGTGCCCACAAAGGGACTCAGTCAGTAGACAATAGTGGAAAAATGACCGCATGCAGAGATAGAGGCCAAGGATGAGGACACACAAGCTGACTGGTGTACATGACGGGGAACTGAGTTGAGGATGGAACACCCAACTTCATTAAATCAATAACAAAAAAGCAGTGACCAATTAACATGTGCTGTTCTGCAACCATAACACTAAGTCTACATTAGCAGACAGGAGAGATACATCCTCAGCCCACAGGGAGCCCATANTACTGAAGGATATTAATTGCAATTTATAATGTCGGCCATGGAGTCACATGAGGTACAGGGATAGGAAGAAAGTTCGAAGATGAGTGGTTTTCATGAGCTAGCACAGGTCTGCCTGAGGAGAGACCTTTAAATTCAAAGCATAATGGATATTTAGGAGTTGGTCACATGGATGAGCCTGACATGAAAGAAGAGGGGTGAAAAGTTTGTTGAGTTTGAGGAACTATGAGGGGACTGATAACTCTGAAGAGCTTGGACATGACAGGTAGGGTCATGTGAAGTTATAGCATAACAGAGGCCCCACCTTAGCAGCTCTTTCTGGCTTCTGTAGGTAGAGTTTAGGGCTTGGGGATGTGGAATAGAAAACCACAGGATTATTCACTGGATGCCTTATGGGGGCACCATACACAGCTTCAACTTTAGCTTTGCTTCATTTAAGATCCATTTTGGCACTTGCTTCTGCCTCGTGAGTGCTGTGATTAAAGGTGGATGTCTGTGGGTGTTCTCTACGTTCCCATGGAGCTATAAACTCTTAGATTCTTACTATCTCTAACAAAATGACATTAAAAAAACAAAGAAAGGGGACTTGGAGGTTGCTAGGTAGAGGCTAAAGCAGATCCNCACAGGAAAGTATTTATACCACTGTGGTAGAGTCACAGATAAATGGCTCTTGTCACACCTTTACCTTGAGTTAATCTTTCCCACCTGCCAGATTCGTAAGCCATGTGCACATCTACCTAATACAGCTTGACCTCATCTTTTACCTGCATTACGAGAATCAAACGCAATAGTCTTTTGTACATGCATGTACCAAATATTCATTGTTCCAGACTTAAATGGTACAAACTGACACAAAAAAAGTAATGTGGTCTACCGAAAATATGTCAGAGTAGAAATCAACTCTGATTTTACATCTCAGCTCTACCTTTTACTTAGCCACTTACTAAATGGATCTTAGCATGTCACCAATTTCTCCTACAATGTGGNTTATCAACATTGGCCACATGAGATAATGTATCTCAAGCACTTGCTATCAGTGTCTATCATTGAAAAACTCGATATATGTGTNCAGCATTTTTGGGTCTAGNGGGGACTGATNTTTGCAAGGCAGTGAAGTTGAGGTAAANTGGGCTCAATATGAGAGTAATCTCCTCTCTGGGAAGTTTCTAAAAGGCTGACATATTTCTAATATAGAAGANAAATAGGCTGAATAGTCATACCAAGAAGACTAGCTATCGNGCAGAGTGTACTCCTGGAGGAATTAAGTCTTTTAAATTTTCACTAAGAAATACATGTTTACGGACAGTTCCAATTTTGTTGAATTTATGTTTTAACNCCCCCAAAACAGTCCACAAGGCATGTACAAAACCAAGGAGGCTTTAATCCAAAGCCCATAGTGAGTAGATCACAGAATCTGAAGGGTGTTTCAGGTAGGGTTGGGTGGAACTTGATCTAACAACTTTGATTAAAACTAAAATCAGTTCCTTTAGAAACTAGAACTGGGACTGAACAGGCATAATGGGTGCACACTTTTAATCACAGCACTTAAGAGGCAGAAGTGAGTGGATCCCTCTGATTTTGAAGCCAGCCTGGTCTGCATAGTGAGTTCCAGGACAGCTAGAGCTATNTAGTGAGACCCTACCTCAAAGAAAACTTTNAAAAAAATAAAGAGAAAGAAAAGAAAAGAAAAGGTGAGACTGGACTGAAGTTTTCCTTTTCTTCCTGACAGAAGATTCACCAATGTAAATTGAGCATTACAAGAGTGGCAGGACCAGGCTTTCCATCATTCCTCCTCTATTGCTCTTGTGTTTGCCAGAGACAAGTCTCACACCTTGTAGACAATAAGGAGATCAATTACATAATTACANAATATNTGTTTGACATGATGGTTTTATGGTAANTGAATCATGAATGAGTTTCTCTTCCTTATGCTNAAAGCAGAATCTTTGAAATGAGACTCAACTAATTATGACAATAGAGTCTAGAAACAGAGTCATTTTCCGGAAGGAAGGGGACACTAAAGGGNAAATGNAATTTAATCTTAAAATAGAGTGAAGAATTCAGGTCATTTTTATCTCGACAAATGCATATGGTCTCAATATTTCTAGTAATGCAAAAGCAGTGGTNCCTGCCAGCCCTCACCTTACNTGATGCATTCTTTCCATGTTGGAGGTCCCCACTGTGACTTGGGAGCCAACACTGTCATAACTTCATGCTCAGGGCTATTTATCTTGACAAGTGTTCCTTATCTATAAAATTGTACATGGAAACTGTACCTGTCCACCTGGTTTTCATACCCTACCTATAAAGTTCTTTTAAAATTTGACAAAAGGAATGATTGAATCCTTAGCCCCAAAGTAGCTGTATAAAATTTGACAATCAGTTATGTCTAAACTCAAAACTACATGTCACTAGGGCTCTAGTATCATATTTTAAGAGTGTATTCTTAGAGTCTTCCCTGGTATTCTATTAAAATGCAAATACCTAACAGGATTTTAAAAACTTTCTGGCAGTTATCGGCTTTTATGTCTATCTTGCAAATGTGTTTATCCAATGAATATCTGCAGAAGTTGCTGAGATTTGAGCAGGTAAATAACATAATCTCTGCAATTTTGCAGCACATAAAGATCTAGAAAGAAAAGGAATACCTTGGGTTAAAAGGAAAACTTTAAACTGTTTATGGGAGCTGGCATCCTTCACATTCATGTGAGAGCCTTAGCTTTGACCTTTTTATTTCCCAAGTAAACCTAGCTCAGTACATACCCACATGGGCATGAACAGCTCTGGTCTCTGTCTCATCACTTTCCATATGACAGTGCTGGGCTATGTAACATGAAAAGTTGCTTTCTTTTTGCATACTCCACAGAGGAAGACAGAGGCAAAGGCAACAGTTCCTGCAAGCATGCCTAAGAACACTNGTCTGCTAATGCACAAATGCATAGGCAGCAAGTTAAAATGACCGTAACAGACTTTGGGCAATTTTCATAGAAACTAAAATGTAACTACAAGGTTTCATGACTATTTATGAAAAATATTATTTTGTAAACTGTTACTTCAAAATACCCTTTCACAGGGATCATCAAAGACCATCAGAAAACACAGATATTTACATTATGATTCATAACAGAAGCAAAATTACAGAGATGTAGCTTGTCTGTAATGCTAACCCTCCCTTTTTGAGAAAGACTTAGAAAAGAGGTTGTTAGGACATCAGTGGCCTACTGTGTTCTTATCACTTATAGGAAAACTCAATACTGTCCTTCTCCCTCTCTCTCTTCCATTCAGGCTGTGTGCCTAACATGAGAGACAGTGTAGACGGCACTAACGTGATGGAAGTATAAACTATAAATCAGCCAGGTCTGCATTAGGAGGNCAGTTGTTCTATCATCTAATCCTGTTCCCCCACAAAAAGGACTGATGCCCCCAGACTCTNTAGATTAGAATGGCCCACAGATACGAAAGCTAGCTGCCTAGATAGTGCACACTTCTAATCCCAGCACTCAGGAGGTATGCGCAGGTAGATTTCTGTGTGAACCAGAACTGGTTCACACTTACAAAATAAGACTCTGTCTCAAATAAATAAATAAATAGNTGAATGAATGAATGAATGAATAAATAAGAAACAAACACACAAACAAATAAGAAGCAAATAAATAAAAGCTATATTTGGCAAAGAACCCCTGTGCTTCCTTCCCCTGAGGTCTATGCTCAGCACCATCCGTTAACACTGGGTACCATCTCCACAAAGAACTTGATGCAGAAAGAGCATCCTCACACTTTCTGCTCTGTCTTCAAAAGGAGAACCACCTTCATTCCATGTCATGAATATTTTTGCCCATTGCTGTTAGGGACTGTGTAGTGGGAGGGGTGCACTGCCTTGGAGTAGGAAGGATTGGAGCCTTCGCACAGGAGTTTAGATAAAAGACAAATTAATTAACTTGTCAAACCATCCTCTCAGATAGCATAAATGCAATAAATTCTNACATAATGAAATGTCATTTCCAAGTTGAACTGAAACAAGCAGATCCAAAGGCANCTACTAATTTCAGCATTTTCTGCCACGGCTGTATGTGGTGCNGAGGAACATTCTGTAATAGTAANCCTTGGGTAATTCACGTNACACAAGTTCAGCTTGTGTANAGCTGGAAAGCATGGNGTCATCTAACATCGTCCTTTCAGTGAAAACACCCAAAGTGAGAATGTTTTACATAAACCATTAAATGANATTTGATTAAAAATTTAAAAGTAAAAGAAATTATATTCTATGCTCATTTAAATTATCTTAATAATATTTAGATATGTTGTATTTGGCTGTTTTAATTTTAAGAAGTTAAAGTATTTTAGAAGAAAAGAATTCTGAAATATTTTGAACCATAATAATTTAGTTCCTTATATAATTTCTATGTATGTTATTGTTAAATGCATCTTTGTATAATACCTGAAATTTGATAGAATTNATTCAAANNTGCATGTTTACAATATANTTATGCTTTAAAATTTTTTGATTACAGTTAATAGAATCTAAATTATNTAAAATATTTTTATAACAAAATCATTAGGTATGATGAAATGTATAGACAAATATACNTAAGTACTAAATATATATGGCAATCACANATAGATAACATTTTTATTATGTTAGTACACATTAAATATTTTGTTCTAGAGAGNGGATAGAGAANGATTAAAAAGATTTAATTTNGTCTTAACATTATGACAAATTTTAATGTTATAATAACAGATTGCATATGCTGTTCAATTTTCCTCTTATGAAAGTGTNTGTGTCAAAAGAAAGGAATGGGATACTTATGTTCTGCNTTTCTAACTAGAATTATAATNACTAAATATGTCACAATGTAGCATGAAGCCCTCTATTCATATCTTTGCCCAGACCCTGCACTTTCAGGAGATGAGACTTAATCTNTGATCTTCAGCAAGTTAATTAAATCTCATTGGACTAATTTCNTCATCTNTAAAANCAACCTGATAACACTTCTCAAAAGGATGGGGAGGAAGATGTGAACATGAGCATAGTAGGCAATGGTNAGACTTCAGNTGTAGTGTNGATNCTTTCCTTAGGTGAAGTAACATCTAACTACTGTNTCATATGGCTCTTGACATGGCACTGTCTGGTAACATTGTGTATAAGAAGCACCATGTCATTTATTAAANCAGGAGTACAAATGGTTTTTGATTTNTCAATAAAATATTTAATGAGGTGTTCTTAAATTTCAAAACACCAAAATATACATTTCTACTTTATTCAAAAAGTTTTNAATTTTTATTACATTTATTTATTTACTTATTTGCTTAGTGTGTGTGTGTGNNTGTATGTGTAAANGTGTGGGCCTATGTGTGCTATAGCACACGTGGAGATTAGAGGACAAATTGCAGGTGTCAGTTCCCTACCATGTGGGTCCCAGAGATTGAACTCAAGTCATCAGGTTGGTGGCAAGTGCCTTNATCAACTGAATCATCTTGCCAGCCTATTCCAATAAACTTTTATAACACTTCCTAAAACTCTGGCAAAGATGAAGAAGTGCTACTCATATGGCCTTTAGCCCANTAAGCACCTNAAAGGTGGTGAGACTCCACTTATGGGAACATTNCTTTACATAAAATAACTCCTAACTAGCTTCAAATAACATTGTTTCNATTAAATAACNGTCCCAAGTAGAATACACCCTATTTTTGGTTCCAGTTAAAAATACAAAAATATATTTTACAAAGCTCTAGCTGCAGATAGACATGGCTATTTNAAAGCTGCCACTTTGGAAAACCCCCCTTTAATCACAGTATGGTAGCNATGGTTACAGATAGAGCTGTTTTTTAAGGGATGTGTGCTTGAGTCTTCACTCTTTTACTTCTTTTCTATTTTATTGTTTNNTATGGGATATCCACATTTAGAACACCAAGCACACAACTGGGTAGAAGTTTAAAAAGTGTGAATTTAAATTTGGTGCACTNTTCACCATTTTGGTGAAAATGAGAATAATTACTGCCCAGGAGTAAAACCCATCCCTAGTCATCTCATGGGTGTCTTGCTTATGAAACTGATGTCTCCTTTACTAAGCATACTGCCTTATAGACTGAGAACTTTTTAGAGCACTATGCCAGAAATCATCAGCATACAGANAGCAGGCTCAGAACCTGTTGAACCAAAATGAGACAGATGGATATAGAACACCACAAGAACATTGCTTCTTTTTATGGGTAAAATAGTTTTAATAATAACACCATTTTGAATAATGTTACCAATGGGCTCATGTTGCTTTTTCTAGAGGATAGGGCTGAAGCTATGGATTCATCATCTTTATGGGAACTGTTACAGTAGATGATTTGCCTTCTTAATAGCNATCAATGCTTAACCTAAAAGCTGACTATTCTAAATCANGCCCAANTAACTATAAAACTTCACACTATTCCTATTACGATGCTCAAAGGCAGGTGGTGAAGTGCTGGCCACAAGCATGAGGACCTGAGTTTGTACCCCAGAACCCATGTAAAGAAAGTGGTTTTTTTCAAGATGATACACACTTGTCATTCCAGCACAAGAGAGGCAGAGACTGGAGGATCCCTAGGGCCTCTCACACAGCATGGCTGAATCAGAGCATTTCAGCCCAGGTCAGAGACTCTGCATTGGATAGTTTTATGTAAACTTGATGCAAGCTTGAGTCATTTGAGAACAGGAAACCACAACTGAGAAGGTATTCCCCTAGACTAGCCCATAGGCAAGGCTGTGGGTCATTTTCTTGATTCGTGTAAGAGGGCCCATATCACTGTGGATGGTGCCACCCCTGGCCTGGTGGTCCTGGGTACTATAGAAAAGCAAACCTAGCCAGCTATGAGGAATAAGCTAGTAGGCAGAATTCCTCCATGGCCTCTGCTTCAGTTCCTGCCTCCAGGTTCCTGCCTTGAGTTCCTGTCCTGACTTCCCTCAGTGATGGACTTTCATGTGGAACTATAAGCTAAAACAAACTCTTTTCTCCCCAAGATTGTTTCTGGTCTTGGTGTGTTTTTATCACAGCAATAAACACCCTAAATAAGACATTGTCCACAAAACANATTGGGTAGCACCCAAAAATGGCACTTGATGTTGACTCTGGCCTCCATGTATCTGAACACATGAGAACATGCACCCACACACATGAACACATTAAAGTGTAAAAAAAAATACTCAAATATTGCCTATATTTCTGATCAGCTGAACAGTTAAAGTCATTTCATTTCTAAGTGTTCTGCATTCTAGCTTGTTTCCAAAGTCACTTTAGTAAGAATCTAANGCCCCACAACCTTGTAGCCTTATTTTATCATTTCACTTCTTATAAAATACAATCACAATCACTCATATAATGTTCTTTTTTTCTTCCATGAAGACATCAGCCAAATAAAGTTTTGTAGCCAGACATGTGGAGTGACTTTGTTGTTTATTCTGCTTAGAATAATACCTTCTTTCTGTCTCCTACAGCAGAAATCCAGTCCAACACCAAGGGTCATCTGTCCTAATTGCCTTAGTGTCCAGATGAACTTTCCTCCCTCACAGCACACTACCTACTTCCTTTCAAAGCACTTTAGACTTCTTATGACTTTCTTCATACTCGAAGAGCATNCCTCATATTTAGTGCTTTGGTTATTTTGGATTGGTTCGGTTTTTTGTCTTGGGTTTTAGTGTAGAGGGTAATTTTAAGTTCTCAAGACAGCACTTGAGTTTTGCTTATCATTAGAACACTAGTCTTCAAATTTCTGTTACATCATTAATACTGATGTCTAGATTGTGTGTGTGAGAGAGAGAGAGAGTCTATGTGTGTCTATGAGGGTGTCTATGTGTGTGTCTA
>LZPO01055234.1:139383-149803 GCA_001675575.1 Neotoma lepida
GTCCAAGTCCCTCCTCCCTGCACCAAGCTGTGTAAGGTGTCCCACCATCAGGACTTCCAGAATGAGGCCACAGATGTCTCCCTTTAATATATGCCTTGGTGATGTGATGTTGATATGGTTAGTGTGAGAACATATTTTGTAAAACACTTTCCTAAGTAAGAAGGAAGGTACAGCCTTTTGCCATACTCATATCTTTGAAAATCTCTNGTAGACATTTTTGGCCCCTGACAACTCCTTCTCTCTTTATGAAGCCCTTTCTAGCCACTCCATCCATGCAGCTCATGTGGTGATGACACCACTCCAGTGGCAACCAGGGATTATTTGCCCAAATCAACAGACATACCTCAACCTGATTTCTGTTTTGTTTTGTTACATTGAAACCAGAAAAGTGCACATAGTTCTGATAATGACCTAAGAATCTCAAGGTGCAAAATTTCGGAACTCCTGGTACCCAGGTTTCTTTTATATGATGGAGTCTGGTGTGTAGAGTAGAAATTGAAGTTGTGTGCAATATGTAAAGGGGAAATTCTAGCATCAGAAAGGCAGTTATCTCTTAAGTACAATGACACTAACCTTTTGGTTAGATGAAGTATCCTAATAATCTGCCAGACAACCTTTCTTTTCCCCTTGCCAGTCAGAGTTGAATTTTTATTACCAGTAAATATACAACACTTTCTTCTACACATTGGTGCCTAGCCCGATGCTTAAGGAGTCAAAACTACACAGAACTAAACATTAAATTACCAAACATTAGCATATAATTGAACTGGTTTATAGAACCATATCTCAGATCACCATAATCAGAAAACACAACTTAGGAGGAACGATGTGGATATCCCAAGGTCACTACAGCTACACAGAGAGTGGGACCCAGTGTTAGTTTGTGTCTGATAGCCAGAAATCATACAAACAATTCTTGAATGAAGTCACTTGTGGCAGCCAAGACCGTGCATGTGGTTGCTGAAACATAGATTCCTTTGAGTTGTCACTTTGAATTGTTTGAGTTGTCACCTCCTGAATTGGTCAGAACTATCCTAGATTTTAACTGTGAGGTCCACAAGCCCTGAATTCTCTTGGGCTCAAGCGAATAAGGCAGATGGCCAACCTCCTTTGAATGAATTATNTATTGAAAGTGTGATTTGCTACCTCTTTCTGTGTGGGAAACCTATGATATTTCAAAATGGAAGATTAATTTGAAACCCTAATGGTACTGGTTTAAGAAAAGCAGTGTATGTATAAATATTTCTTTCAACCATCAGACACATCTCAGCAAATTCCCCCAACTTTCTACCCTCAAGACATTATTGATCCATGTTGTTGGTTGTTTTTGCTCTAGGGGGCCTGCCACCTAGCTCCCAAATAAATCACACAGAGGCTTATTCTTGCTTATAAATGCCTGGCCTTAGCTTGACTTGTTTCTTGTCAGCTTTTCTTAACTTCATATTAGTCTGTATACCATTTGCCTTTCTCTATTTCTGTAAATCCTTCTTTCTTACTCCATTGCTGGTTGTGTAGCTGGACGGCTGGCCCCTTGCATCCTCTGCCTTCTCTCACTCTTTTCTTTATTTTTCCTCCTAGATTTCTCCTTCCATTTAATCTCTCTANCTGCCAGCCCCATCTATCATTTCTCCTGCCTCACTATTGGCCGTTCAGCTCTTTATTTGACCATCAGGTGTTTTAGACAGAAAAGTAACACAGCTTCACAGAGTTAAACAAATGCAACANAAAANAATGNAACACATCTTTGCATCATTAAACAAATATTCCACAGCATAAACAAATACAACACATCTTAAAATAATATTCTANAACAGATCCATGTCCATAGTATTGTAAATATTTTTTTCATGTGTTGAATACCAAGCTTCATAACCTTCATCTCTTAGTTTTCAACATTTATCTGCCACATTTGAGAAACTGTATTTTTCTATCTTGTAGTACTAGACCATGTGAAAGGTGAAGATACGATGTGTTTCCATTTTAATTAGAAATACACCTTGTCATATGCATAGTCAATAACATGATAACTGGCTATGACATTGGGTATTTGNTAGAAGACTTTTATAAAATGAGAATCTCAAAAAATTTTGGATGCTAAAATTTATAGGTCATTCATTTCGCCTAATTAAACCATTNTTAACTTTAAATAATGTTGTATTAGTTTTTTTGCATTAAATCAGGTCAAATATAACAAATGTTTGGTATTTATCAGACATTTGCTGAGTAATAGCATGTGCCAGTGTGGCAATCTTGAATGAAGCAAAAATTTGAAAGACTATCAGATNTGNGTAATGAAACCGGGACACTACCTACCGNGCTACTGAAGCACCTTCNGATGTGTACAGACAAGCCATTCATNATTTCTGGGTGATATAAAGCAGTGATACTCCAGCCAGCAATTTTACATNTTCTTTGTCACTCCTTAATTTCCAAGAAACCACTATCATTTCTCCAGTTACANAGGANTGAAAATTGGAANTNTGCTTTAACTCATCCCCCTTGTCAACAAATCACCTATCTCAAAGTGTCCATGGGACTCTATCTGATGCTGTTTCAGGTCCTATTAACGTCAGCCTGGACCACTACAGCAACCTCTGATATGGGGATACTCTCTTACTTATCCACTCTATAATTCATCATAATACTAATACTCATGAAATATCATTTGCTCATACTATTAACATGATGAAAAACACTATGAGTTTTAGGGTTTTGTTGTTGTTGTTCTTTGTTTTGCCTTGTTTTTTAAGCTAGAGATCTTACCATTTAGTTCTGACTNGCCTATATTTCCTATGTAGATCAAGCTGGCCTCAAACCCACAGAAATCTAAATGCCTCTATTTCCAGAGTCCTAAAATTAAAAGCATGTGCTACCATGCCTACCATAACAATCAGNANTCTTATCTGACTGCTGAATAAAAATTGCANAATACATATAAAATAATTATAATCCCTAAAATATTTTCAATAATCAAAACTGTATTATTTGCAATAATTCTAACTGAAAGTCATTACTGACACAAGAGTTGGAGTGTATGTATGTTCTATAGAGACATTTTGCTCTTGGATTCTGGATATTTCTAAAAGTAAATAGCACCATGTGGTTCATTTTGATCTACAGGGAACAACAAAGTGGTAGTAATGGCTCTGAGCTCCCAGGCTAATTCTCATTTTTTGTAAATACAAAACTCCACAGCTGATAATCTAATGAAGTAGCCTAGCATAGAGTCTTAATTTTTTTCCATGTGCTTTTCTTCACTTGAAAAAATGGCTGTTTAAATTTAAGAAATTACCTAATAAAAAGACAATACCATATGAGAGTGTTTGTAACAAAACCTAATCTTGAAAATAGTTATTTGTAAACATTAATAGAACTAGAGGACTTTAAATAAATATGAATACCAATAACCAAATAGTTTGAGCTATAGAACTTAGCACTGAGGCATGCATTATATGAAACAATGATGTCCAGTTTATCTTCCACTTTGTTCAGTTACCACAACTACAGTTGAAAATGTTATAGGATTTTCACCTCCTGGCAGATAGCATATTGGCCTGGTAGCCTACTGAAAGCACGTCCAAAACTCTAGCTCAGGACCAATACTCGTAGACGACAGACAACATGGAACCATCCTTTAAGGGACTTTCNTCATGCATTGTATCAAAGATACCCATGTAGTATTGTATCACCAATAACAAAATAAATGAGGACAGTAGCCAAAGATGAGTATCACGAATTGTCTCGCTTCCAGTTACTTTGAATGGTCCACTGGGGGGACCTCATGCTTATTCTTCATTCCTTAAAGACTCTGGCCCCAAATTTACTTTGCTAAACTACCAATGAACCACACATGTTGCTGATGTCTAGGTCCTGTGGGCTCATTGGTTCCAGCAGTAAGATGGAGAGTAACTATCCTGACAAGGCCAATGGACCCAGATCAGTAGAGGTAATCCTGCTGCTACCCAGTTGAGACATGAGATCCACATGAACATATCCTCATGATTTCCTACCCAATTATTAATTTAATTTCTCTAGTATATTAGCCTGGGGCTCAGAAGAGAATACGGACATTTACTTTAGAATCCACAGGGATAATAAATGGGTCGTGTCACCAGGTAAGACACTAAGTTCAACAAGATGATATTTAAGTAATTAGCTAGATGTGAAGAGAATAATATGTGCTATCTCTAAATTTTGGATCAACTACAGTTGTGGAAGTGAATCCACCTATGCTATTTCTTGTACCCCTTCACACAAGAGAGGAAAAATCCTGGAATATCTGTCACCCAGAATATGTGTTCAGTGAACCTGAGCACTGCAATGGACAAATATTGGCAAATAAGGAAAAGTGTTGCTTAGATTCCCCTCCAAAGAAGAATTTCCATTCAGCTGTGAGCACTGTGGTGCCTAACCACATTTATGAGAAGGCTCCTTGTCCAAGATCATGGCCTTCTTATGAAGTTAATATTTGATGATCTGAATAAGGCATTGGCATAAAATCTTGGCCATCTTGACCCAATGTGGGGGCATTTTAGTCTGGAGTGCTATTTTAAAAAATNTTTTTAATTAAAATATAATTACATCATTCCCCTTCCCTCCCCTCCTTCCAACACTTCCTATCTACCTTCTACCTTACTCTTGTTCTAAATTCATGGTCTCTATTTCTTTAACATATATGTATATGTGTGTGTGCAGTATATATAATATATAATGTTTATTGCATGTATGCACATGATTTCAGGGCTGGCCATTTGGTATTGGATAAATTATTGGAGAGATCATCTTTGGAAAATAATATTTCTCTTGCTCTTCGCATGCCTTAGCTGCCTGTAGATTTTTGTCTATGATTGAAGCCTCATGAGAGTCCCTCCTTCCATGTTAACATGTCTACTGGCATCATCTTTGTTCAGGTTTTGTTTAGGCAGCCATGTTGATGAAAATTAATTAGCTTCTCTGATATTTTTAGAAGAGCAATCACATAACAATCAAATAGTCTGAGTATGCATATACAAATATAGCTAAATGAAAAATTTTCCTTCTGATCTGGCAATGCTCCCCACAAGAATTATAGAGTATCAACAAAAAGCCCAATACCAGGCATAAGAAGCTCCCTTTTGAGTTGTTTGTCAGGGTTGTCCTAGAGACTCCCAAAACATGGTAGGATATTGCTGTTGCCTGTGGTTGCATCCCAGAGGTTGAGGGTTGGGATTTGACAGGGTGTATTATAGTTCACCAAATGTACAAAAAAAAGAACACATGCTATACATTTCAAGGGAAAAATACAAATCACAAAGGCAAGTCTTTTAGAATAACAGCTGAGTTTTCAATGGAGACTCTGAAAGCCAGAAGTACCTGCATAAATGTTCTTCAGTCTCTGAAAGACTCCAGATGCCAGCCTAGACCACTATACTTGGGAAAAATATCAATCACAATCAACAAGAAAGGCAATCATTTTATGATACTAATAAATGTAAGCAATTTTTGTCCACCAAGCCAGCTCCATAGAAGGAATTATAAGGAAGCTCTCAGTCTGAAGAGAAGGTTAAGGGTACCCAACAAGACTCAAGGAATTCATAATCTCAGAATAGTAAAGTCAAAGAGAAACAAACAAGCAAACAAAAAACTTAACAACAACAAAATGATATGATTTAATAAACAGTGCTCAGTAATAACTCTTATTACTAATGGTCTTAGTTCCCCAATAAACAGACAGAGATTAACAGATTGGATTAGAAAACAGGTTTCATCTTTTGCTGCACTGAAGAAACACCTCATTTTCAAGAACAGATATTACCTTGGGGTAAAAGGGTGAATAAAGATATTCTAAGAAAATGGACCTAAGAAGCACGTAAGAATAGCTATTTTAATAACTAAAAAAATTGACAGGAAAAGATAGGGAAGGCCACTACATATTAATTAAAAGATAAAAATCACCAAGAGGATATTATAATTCAATTCTAAACATTTATGCATCAAACATAAGGGTCCTAAAATTCATGAAAGAAATACTACTGCATCTCAAAATCACATATTGACCCTAAAACAGTGATAGTGAGTGACTTCAATACTGCACTCTTACCAATAGACATGTCTCCCAGACACAAATAACAGAAATGCTGGAGTTAATATCATATATCAAATGGATCTAATAGATGTTACAGAGCATTCCTCCCAATCACACACACACACATACACACACACACACACACACACACACACACACACACACGCACACAAGAAAAGAAACTTTCCTCTCAGCAGCCCATGGAACTTTTTAAAATTGACTACATACAAGGAGACAAAGCAAGTCTTGACAGATATGAGAGAAATTAAAACAGTGCCCTGAATCCTATCTGACCACCNTGGATTAAAGCTAGATATCAACAATGGAAATGGCAGAAAGTGTACAAACTTATAGAAATGGAACAACTCACTATAGAATTAAAATTGTGTCAAGACAGAAATCAAGAAGGAAATCAAAACACCTTTTAAATTGAATGAAAATGAAAATGCAACATTCCCAAACCTATATAATACAATGAAGGCAGTTCTAAGAGACAAATTCATAACACTAAGTGCATATGTTAAAAAACAACAACAACTAAACAAAGAGATAGATCTCATGTTAATAATGCAATGACACACTTGAAAGGTCTAGAAAAACAAGACAAAATGACTCTAAAAGAGTAGATGGCAATAAATAATCAAACTCATGGCTGGAAGTGATGAAATAGAGACCAGCATACAGAAAAGTAGAATCAAAGAAACAGAGTTGGTTCTTTGAGAAAATCAACAAGTGACAAACCCTTAGCCAAATTAATTAAAAGACAGAAAGAGAAGATCCAAATTATTAAGATGAGAGATGAAAAATGAGATACTGTAACAGGCACTGAGGAGATTCAGGAAATCATAAGGGCATACTTTAAAAACTTGTATTTCACCAAATTGGAAAACATAAATGATTTAAACAAAGCTTAATCAAGATGAAATAAGTAATTTAAATAGGCCAATAACCCTTAGTAAAATAGGAGCAGCAATTAAACATCTCCCAGTGACAAAAGCCCAGGGCTACATGGACTCAGCATAGATTCCTATCAGATCTTCAAAGAAAACCAATGCCAATACTCCTCAAATTATTTCACAAAATAGAAACTGAAGGAAGATTTCCAAATTCTTTCTCTGAAGCAGCTACTATCCTGATACCCAAACCAAAAAAAGACTCAACTAAAAAAGAAAAAAAGAAAATTATAGACCAATATCCCATATGTACATAGATGTAAAGTTTGTCAATAAAATACTTGTAGACCACATTCAAGAACACATCAAAAGATTATTTACCATAACCAAGGTGACTTCATCACAGAGATGTAAGGATAGTTCAACATATATAAATCAATAAACACAATCTGCCACCAATAAACACAATCTCTAATATAGATAGACCAAAAGACAAAACTCACATGATAATTGAGTTAGATGGACAAATGGTCTTTGATAAAATCCAACACCACTTCATGATAAATATCCTGGAAAGATTAGCTATACAAGAAATACACAAGAATATCTCAATATAATAAGGACAATTTATAACAAGCCCACTGAATAAGTATGGAGAGAGTGGACATCCTTGTCTTGTTCCTGATTTTAGTGAAAATTCTTTGAGTTCCTACCCATTTAGGATTATGTTGACTGCAGGCTTGCTGCATATTACCTTTATTATTATGAAGTACATTCTTTGTATCCCTAGTCTTTCTAGGATTTTATTATGAATGGATGTTGGATTTTGTCAAAGACCTTTTCAGCACCTAGTGAGATGATCATGTGGCTGTTGTCTTTCAGCCTGTTTATATGGTATATAAAAAACAAAAACAAAAAACTTGAACATCAAGAAAACAAATAACCCAATTTAAAAATGGTGTATAGAACTAAAGAGAGAATTCTCAAAATATGAAATGCAAATGGCTGAGAAACACTTCAAAAATGTTCANCATCCTCAGACATCAAGGCGATGCAAATTAACCGTACTTTGAGATTACGTCTTGTCCTGGTCAGAATGGCTAAGATTAATAAAACAAGTGACAGCAGATGCTAGAGAGAGTGTGGGAAAAGGTAAGACTTACTCATTGTTGGTGGGAGTGCAAACTGGTCCAGTCTTATGGAAATCAGTGTGGCGGTTCCTCAGGAAGCTGGGAATAGATCTACCACAAGTTCCAGGTATACTGCTCTTGGGAAAATACCCAAAGGACTCTACATCCTGCTATAGAGATACTAGCTCATCAATATTCATTGCTGCTGTATTCAAAATAGCCAGAAATCAGAAGCAATCTAGATGTCCATCAAAGGATAAAAGGGTAAGAAAGTATGATGCATTTACACAGTGGAGTATTATTAATGAAAAAATAATTTATGAGATTTGCAGGTAAATGTGTGGACCTATAAATAATCATCATGAATGAGGTAACCCACACCCAGAAGGAAAAACATTGAATGTTTTCTCTTGCATATGGATGTTAGCTTCCACGTTTTTGATGTGTGCTACAATCTATGATGGGGATNCCTTCCTGTACGCTGTGAATATTATGTGTTGCTCTGATTGGTTGATAAATAAAACGCTGATTGGCCAGTAGCCNAGCAGGAAGTATAGGTGGGATAAGCAGACAAGGAGAATTCTAGGAAGGGGAAGGCTGGGTGAGGAGATGCCATCCGCAGCAACGGAACAACATGCCTGTAGACTGGGAAGCCACNGAACACATGACAACATATAGATTAATAGAAATGGGCTGAGTTTAAGTATAAGAGCTAGTCAGTAATAAGCCTGAGCTAATGGCCAAGCAGTTATAATTAATATAAGCCTCTGAGTAATTATTTTTATAAGTGGCTGTGGGACCGTGGGGCCTGGCAGGACCTGGACAAAACTTTCTCCTATAAATCTAAATGGTCACAGAGGTTAGATACCTAGTAACAGACAGGAGGGAGGAGAAGATCTCTGAATGAAAGGGAAATAGAATATACTGTAATGAAGAGGAAATGAAGAAACTAGAATAGGAGGATTCAATGGGGAAGAGAATGGGAAGGCAGGGTAAAAAAGGAATATGGGAAGGAACAACTAACACCGAAGAGCTTCTTAAATCCTATATGGAATTAAGGAAGCTGTTAAAGCTTCCTAAAATATAAATACACGTGAAAGACATTTCTATGAAGTCATCATATAAGGGAGGAGACAATGCTTCCACTAGAAACCTTGCAGCACTAAGTAAAATCTACAGCACTGAAAATGGGTTACATTTTGTTGAATTGTTAGTTATATGGGTCCCATAGACAACTCACAAACATCACAGGCTATTGCCAAGCCCATTGGTTACCCTCCACACTCTGTTGGTAAGGCCCTATTACTAAAGACGCCACTTACTTGTGTCATTGTACATGAAGAAATTGAGCTTTGCCCAACAAGAAGCTTTTCTCCCATCAGCCAGTGTTCATGGTGCTGGAAGGTACAGCTCATGCTATCAGAGAAGAAAAGTAATCATCATTATCACCTGGCTACAAACTCTTGAACCTACAACAGTGATCTGCCTACAAGACACACTGTGCAATGGTGACACAGACATTATGGAAGTAACCAATAACTTTGGATTTGAGGAGATGGAACTCATCCCTGACACTGCTAACACGGTCAAGAATGAAAGACTAGATAGGCCATGGGTTTTAGGGAGAAACCTACTACTATTATTCTGCTAAATGAACACAGCAATAAAATGACTCCTAATGACATATTGCTATACTCATAGATCAGTACATCACACAACTGAAAGAAGCTTCTTCTTTCAGTAGATGGTAATTAACACAGAGACCCACAACTCAACAATGTTCAGAGACTGAGAGACTTTGGAGCATTCAGTCCTAAATGGGATGTGTTTATCAAATATTTCACCTCAAGGCTTTGAGATCTATAGAGAAGGGAAGGAAAAAAGATTCTAAAAGCCATAGGTGATAGACGACTCCAAGGAAATAACATACTTCAGACACAACTGAGCTGATATATATATGAACTCACAGAAACCATGACAGCATACACAAGACCTGCACAAGTTCAAATCAGACAAAAATCCCAGCATGGAGACGGGCAAGTGCACACAAAGTTCTGCTCCTAACTAAAAAGCTATTTGTAATTGACCCTTGCTTGGAAAGGGAAAATCAGTTTTACCCAGTGCAGTATCCCTGGGTATATCAACTTCACTCTATGGAAGGCTCTATGCCCAGGAGTAATTTGCTAACATGAAATGAACTCCATATTTTTTGTTCTCTTTTTGGTATTTTTTGTCTATTTCATTTCATGTTTTTTGTTTGTTTGTTTGTTTGCTTTGATTTTGGTTTTGATTGTTTTCTTTTTGAGAGAGAGATAGTGAGAAAGAGAGAGAAA
>LZPO01055234.1:172326-186837 GCA_001675575.1 Neotoma lepida
GGAGGGAGGAGAGGGAGTTCTGTGGTTGGTATGTAAAATAAGAAAATCTTTTAATAAAAAAAATACAAAAAAGATAGTCTCTTAAATTGATCTCCAGATTTAAGAGTTGTTATGATTCAATTGTATTTGTAGTTATTGTAAATTTTCCTAAATATTGGCATAATTTGTTCTAGTAAGTCTAAAAATATTAAGTGTTTGGGCTCTATTCCAAGCCATGACAGAGAACACTTTACTTTTTAATATTGCACAAAATACTAATCTAATCACTTTAATGTCTACGGTTTTATTTTGGTTTTACTTTTTAGTACAATGTACTGAAGTGAGCTTTGATTTCAGGGCATCTTTATTCACTCACTCACGTGCACACACACACACACACACAATTAAAAATTAAAAAATCAAACAGACAAGTTAACATTCTGTGGGCATCAAGAATATATTAATTAAAGCAAAAGTATAATAATAAGAGACAAATTAGAATCCAGAAATCCAGAGTAAAATCAGGAATAGTGATAGAAGATCTAACAACAACAACAAAAAAAACCTTTTGACTATCACAAATTTGGATGCAGTTGCCAATTTAAAATGAAAATGCACAGAGCAAAATTGACAATTACAAAGTCCACAGTCAAGTGGGAAATTAAAGTACTTTTCCCAGGAATTAGAATACAAAGATGACAAAATTTGTATGTATAGTTAATTTGAATAATATTAATCTAACAGATATTTTAATCTAACTTCACATATAATAAAAAATCTTAAGTACTTATGGAATACTCATGAAAATAATCAAGAAATGAAGTCTAACATACTCCAAGGAAAGTGATCTTATGCATTGTTTTCTCTAAATACAATTTGATTATCTAATGGGAAAAATAACATTACTGAAGCAAATATATAGAGTTTAAGAATTTTCAAGTGCACCCAGGGAGCCTACCAAGTTCAACATCAGCTGCAAACTAAACTCACATCGTCCTCTCTCTTCTACCAATGTGTGTAATTTATAAACCTGACAATTGTGAGACCAGGCTTCAGCTATGGTTCCTATTACAACACAAGCTTCAGAAATCAAAGGGCTGTGTTGAAACATTGAGAAATGGTACATTTGTTAATTTTTTTTGAATCAAAGGTTTTTTTAAAGAAGCAAGATTGTTTCTGAGAAATGTGGTAAAAATAAAAGAGTGCTTTGTATGTTAATAAAAATACAATAAAAGATTTTAATGCAGTTCCAGTATTTTGGGAAATGAGTGCTTTAAATTGCATATTGTATTACATTTTAATATTAAGTATTGAAATAGGAGCTTTTAAAATTGTGTTTCAGGGATTATTTTCTCTTCCCCTTCTTAACCACATTTGGCTAATAGTTGTGTTTTGTCCACAGAATACTATAAGTTTGAAGATTCCTAGTCAACAAAACATTTTATCATCATCATCATCATCATCATCATCATAATCATCATCATTATCATCATCATCAATTATTTCTAGAACTATTGCTTTGGTGGTACTGATAAAAATTCATTAAAGTCACTTCTGGATTCTATTTTGTTAGAGAGTCTGATGGTTTTAGAGAGAAATTATCAATAAGAAGATGAGTCAAGCATATGGGGCTGAAAACATCCTCATTGCTACTAGCAAAGCTTAGAGAACATGTAATAACTGTCCAGAAACAAGTTCAAAGTAGAGCATCCTAAAATTATCTTGACTTTTAAGATAATTTTAAGATTAAGCTATGTACTAAGAACAATGACCAAGGATGCACATCTCATTTGAAAAAGGAAAAAGCAGAGCTTGGGCATTCTGTAAGTAGAGAAAACCTAGGGGCGGGGACTAGGGAGAATAAGAGAGTGATAATACACTTATCTTATTCTTTCAAATTTATTAGCCAGAAAAAGAGACTTTCCCATGACCGAGTATAAAACTAATGGGAGAACCAGGAAGGGTGTCCATTAAGGCTTTTCAGGTTACCATCCACATAAAACACAATGAATATGTGAAAGCCAACATCACTTTTTTCCATTTTCTTTACTAATTAGTGAATATGTTCATGACAAAAAAATTTAAGAGTTTTTTTTTTAATCTCAAATACAAAGAGAGGAAGATGCTAAAATTTCCTAAGACTCAAGTGCTAGGGCCAAAGTGTGAAAGGAGGATGAATAATACCAAATGCAAAATCAAAAGAGTTAAAAACCTGATAGGTAACAACACAACATTAAAAACAAGATATAAGATGGAGAGATAGTTCAATGGGTAAAGTGTTTGCTCTATAAGCATGAGGACCTGAGTTTAGAATCCCAGAACCCATGCAAAATGACAGACATAGGTGCAAGCTCCTGTAACTCCAGCACTGTGTAATGAGGCCTCACTGATCATGAGGCCTCACTGACCAACTGCTAAGAGGTCTTGTCTCAAAAAATACAGTGAAAAGTGATAGACGAAGGTATTCCAAGTCAACTCTGTCCTCCACAGATAATTTTGAGCACACCTACACAAACACATATTCATATACATACATGTAACACACACACACACACAGAGCAAAATATAAGAGAAAGTCTGCAATAAGCACAGCAGAGAGTTATTTAAGCAAGGTTACCCATTGAAAACTAACTTTGGGGACTACTTCACCTTAAATTAAGATTTTGAGGTTCAAAGTCACCTCGTTATAGTCAGTTGAGGCATTTTGGGAAGTTTTCCTCTTCTCAAGTTAATTTCTCAAAGAAATTATTTGTTCTTAAGTTCTTTACTGACTCATTAAGAAAGCCATCCTTGACCCACTTCCACTTACAGAATTCCTACAGATTAGGAATTCTACATTTTACACAGACCATGTGACATTAANGAGAAGTTCAAATAAAGTTTATCAGAAAGACTACTGAAATATACCTATAGAAAGAATTCCACTGAAGGACAGACTGGATTATTGAGTATTTTCTATATTATGTATCTCTCAGGAAACATTCAAATATTTCTCTTTGTTTAGGATCAAGGTTTTCAGGAAGGTATAAATGTGAAAATACAGAATATTGAAATGTAACCAAGGAGACTCGACCATCTTAAAAAGAAAACAAACCTTCCTTTGAGGTCTTTATATTTTGAGCATCATTTTAGTATATAATTTAAATTTGAATTTTGAAATGAAATGAAGTCTAAAATATTCACGTAAGTACAAAGTTAACTGACCGTCAAAATCTTAACTAGTAAAATAGATTGAACAATCAATGACTCCGGAATGAGAACACAAGACAGGTTTGGGAAGTGATAAGACCAAGGTTTGAAATAAAGGATCAAAAATATATTTAGTTTAGATTTCTCTGGAAATAGAACCTGAGTATGGAATTATACATAAATAATTCAAGGAAAAGAGAGAGGGAGACTGAAAAGAAAACAGGAAAAGGGACTATCAGAATGTTTTATACAACTGGGATTCATTCTGCTTAGGACTCCAGATCCTTTGATAGCTCTTGAAGTACTGGAGGCTAGAATACTAGAATACTCACCCATGGAGTCTGATTCTCACTGGTTTGGGACTATCCCTTTTGGAAGAATTCTATTTGCGTTTGTTGTGCATTCTTATTGATAGTCAACAAACAAAAAGGCACATTCTCTTCCTAAAGAAGTTTACTACCAGCATGAGCTGAATAAATAACAATCACCAAATAATAAAAACCAAAAGATTTTTCCACAAAAGACATTCCTTATCAGGATTTAGAACATCTTTTTGGCCAGGTAAAATGTTTATTATAGAGTTTGATTATCTAGATAAATAACTATCAGTTCTTTTCCTTTAGAGAGCCATGAAAAACATGAAAAATACAGGGGCTTTCACACATAGAGTGAATTATGTTATTGGCTTTCCTCATTCTTGAGCTTGAATATAGGATATTGTAAGATTCCTTAGCCTTCAAGTCATATGTTCTAATTCTCATAATAAATATTATACATAATATTTTATATTCTATATGTATCCATATTCTACTAATTTTATTTCTTTGGAGAACACTGGATTAACATATTTCTTGAAAAGATCACCAGAACTGACAAAGTTTCTGTTAGACTGATTAAGAAAAAAGAGAAGACATGTATTAACAAAATCAATGTAAAAGAGGAGACATCACTACCATCCCTACAGTTATTAACAAGGTTTAAAAGGAACGTCATGAAACTTAGTTATCTGAGTTAAACACAAATAAAAATGACAAAGTCCAAAANAGATTTAAAAAAAATACCACAACTGAAGCAATGAAAACCAGAAAAATCTGAATAAGCATAAAAGAGTAACAAAAAGAAATGAATTAGTAACTTAAATTTCCACAGAGCCCAGGAGACAGTTCAGTGGTAAAAATCAGTAAAAGTACTTGCCACACAAACCTGAGGATATAAGCTCCATCCCTGGAATCCCCAGTAGAAGGAGAGTTAGTGTTCTCTTCTGAACTCAACTTGTGTACATCTGGAATCTTGTACACACATACAATCAGGGAAAAGAAATCCCACACAGAAGAACTCAAGTCCACACAGCTTCCTTAGAAAGGTTCCTTAGTGACATATAACAAGTATTTCAGGAAGAAACCTTTCTAAAAACAGAGGAAGATACAATTTCCAACTCATTCTATGAGACCAGCACTTGGATAATACCAATGCTTGAAAAATCTCACAAAAGCACAAATTAACATTCCCTCTTGAACAAAGATACAAAACTCTTAAAATTAGCAAACTGTGTCCAATAACATTATCCTACGTGATGAAGTAGGATATACCTTTATATAAAAGTTTAGTCTACTTTTCAAAAATTAGTATTAATAGCATAAAAAGAATCGTATCGAAAGAGACCAAAAATCTGTATGACAAAATTCAGCTAAGTCAGTGATAAATGTTCCCAACAGATCAATAACAGAAAGAAATGTCCTCAATCTAATAAATAACTTTTGGGTTTCTGGAAGATCAAACTTCAGACAAACAAAGGAAAATTTGTTCAGATGCAGGAAATTTTCTAAAGCGGTACTGTTGCTGCACAATTTGGTCAGATACAAAAGTTTGTTGATTTGAATACTTTCAATGTATCATTGCTATGCCAATTTAACTTTATAAAGCTATAATATCTGCAACCAGAATGGGGCAAGTGCCAAGGGGGGATGCTAATAAAACATATTTAATTTTATACTGGTAATTTAATAATATGCTGGTAATTGTTACAGCTAATTAAAAATATCAAATTATTTAATTGTTTTTATACTTGTGTATATTCAAAATAAAATTTGTATGTTATGCAATCTGTTAAGGTGGAATAATCTGTTAAGGTGGAACAAACCATACTAAGTTGAAGAGAGAGCAAGTGTAACATAAAGCAGCTGTTTAGTCATTCTCACAATACTTCTCTGTCTCCTTTAAGACACACTTCCTGAAGCTTCTGGGTTTCTTCCAGAATTCCCTTGGTTGGTTATGGCATTGATCATAACATTTGGAGAGTAAATCTCTCTGTTACAGAGATAAAGTTCACAATCCAAGGTGACAAAAATAGAATGGGGTGCAGCTGAGGACAGAGTTCGGGTTTCCAGTGTTCTGTCAATTATGCTGTAATGACCTTTGAATGCCAGGCCTTGGTCAAGGCTGGACCCAAGCCAAATTGCGCAGTAGATGAGAATTATCTGCGACATCGCCACAATCCCTAATTGCCCTCATGGGAATTCGTTTCCCCTCACTTGACCTCTTTGACATTTTAGTCCAGTTTTATATGAAACACACACACACATTTTATTTTGATACTCCTTAAAGGTCAATCTTTCCCCCATTTACCCTATGGTTTATTTCCCTTTCATCTTACATTCCGCAGTTGATGAGGCCTTCTTTCTGACTGAAAATAGATTCATAAGTTTCTTTTTTCTATGTATGTGTGTTGGTGTATGTGTACATGTGTTTGTGTGAGTATAGGTTAGCATGTGTGTGAGTTCCTGTAAAGTCCAGAAGAGGGTGTTGGGCCCCTTGAAGCTGGAGTTACAGATATTCTTGGGCTACTTAATGTGGATGCTGGGATGCAAACTCTGGTCCACATGATTGATAAACAAGGTGTTCTTAATTGCTGATCCATCTCTCTGACCCTTGGTTATAAATATTTAATAAAATATTTACTTTTAAAAATTACTATATTAATACTACTTTTATGAGGGATATTTACAGTTCTTAATAGAAAGTAATAAAAGGACTGGTTACCCTCCTGATAAAACTTTAAGACTGTAGAATGCTCACAGGGAGAAGATGTTGAAAAAGAAGAGACCTTCTACGGCTTTTCATAATAATTTCAGTTCAATATATTAGGTCAACTCTGATGCAAGTTATCATGAATAAATATTAAGGAAGGTGAACAATCACCAGTACAATAAGTCAAACTTCTGTTTATTCATGAGCCAAGGTAATTCTTCACTGAATAGTAAAGAAGGAAGTAACACAGTGAATCAGATATAAATTGAGTTGGTACAGGCTTAATTGGGCAACAATGGTAGAAGGTGTTTGAGAATTTGTCTAACTATTGAATTCTTTGTCCTATAGTATGAGAACCAAAAACCATTCTTACATTCAATTGTATCTCAGTAAATAAAAATGGTTTTGAGCACTTGTTGATCTTGCAAAGGAACTGGGGTTCAATTCTCACCACCCACACAATGGCTCAAAACCATCTATAACTCTGATTTTAGGAGATCTGATGCCTTCTGACTTTTGCAGGACTTAGACATGCACATGGTACACATATATAACACACATTCAGACAAAACATTGATTCAAATAAACATAGTATTGCACATTTGACTTAAAGTGGATATTTTTCTTAGAAATCTCTCCATCAATCCTAGTTAAGACTGCTATTTAACCTCTTTTCAAACACTTAATTGACAACATTGTGCTGCCAATAAGTAGATGTTTACAATGCTAATAGTTTGCAAGGTAAATTCTATGAGATGGTTGGAATTTATAGATATTAAGAAAAGTTAGTAGTGGAAACAGGTCAACACTAATGCATGCATGGAGCATTTGAAGATCACCAGAGAGCTCAACACCCTGGAGAAAAGTAAATGGGGTGGGCTTGGTAGGTAACAATAGTAGGAGGTCCTGGCTAGTTTTCATAGTATATGGAAGTGCTGCTTATCTTCTAAAGGAGAAAAATCATCAGTCTTACCAAGTTATAAGCCTTACAAGCTTCAGTAACAACTTGAATGGCAAACCATGCCCATGAATACAATAGCATTGTGAATGTAGAGGTAATCAACTGATTTCTGAATGGATTTAAGATCCACTCCAGAGGAAGAATGCATAACCTAGTACTGGAAATATGGCCAAGAAACTATTTTGGGTGAGCCCATAGGCACTGAGATTGAACCTACTAATATTACTCTGTTAAATGGACATAGTAAAAACTGATTTTTAAATTTGTATATCTGTATCTATAGATTCATGCTGTTTTTATCAGGGAAGTTTTGTAAAGTCAAAAGTGGTCAATGCAGAAACTCACAACTGGTAAAGGTGCAGAAAATAAATATCTGTCCAATGTTCACCCACAAACAGGACATTTCTATTATAAACTCTGTACTCCAAGGCTTAGGAACCTTTGTGGAAGAGGGGGAAAATGTCGTAAGAGTCAGAAGTTACAGAGGCAAGGGTGAAATAGTTTCTTCCATACATGATAGGACCATTGCTCTCATGAACTCTCAGATGCTTTGGATGCTTGCACAAGACTGGCACAATACTAAGCCATTCAGCATTCTAGCATTGAGAGGGGAAGGCCTTACAGTTCCCCTCATCTCTAGGTGGAGAGCTGTTAATAGTTGACAGCTTCTGGGGGAAGGAGGGTCAGTTTTTTTTTTACATATGTGGCCCCTTGAAGGATGAAATAATCCAATGGGTGCCTCTACACACCCATTAGAATATGAAGAGCGCAGAACAGACTCAGTATGGTTCTTTTTTTCAAGAGGACATGGAGTTGGGAGGAAATAGGATATGGATCTAGGAGGAGAGAAGAGCAGCAGTGTATGTATTAACTTCTCAATTAATAAAATACTATATTAACAAAATAATAGTAGAAGACAGATCATATGATCTACCTCTAGATGCTATAACTTCAGATTTCTGAGCAGATGAATGGCATGGCCTTGTTCACATTTTTAAACAATTGATATATTTAGACTAGAAAAGTTGTGTAAAGGAGCAGAGATTAGTTATAACATGACTGGAAGAAACTAGGTGAGAAAAGAGAACCCAGAATACCCTCATACTGGCTATGGCACATCCCTATATCTAGAGAGTTTTCTTCACAGAGGGACAAGTCTTTCCCCTTCCCCAAACTGGGAATTTAGTATCCCTGAATATATAATGTGCCTAATGAATTGTGATTAATGAATTAAGAAATGAATGAATGAATGAATGGATGGATGGATGCTGAGTGATTATAACCAATTTAGACTGTAAAACGCTGAAGGAGAGCATGGCTAGAATAAACACCATCCATATCAGCAAACTTTTAATTATTGTAAAGAATAGTTAAAATTATCTTTGTGCTCAGAGGCTACTGGCAATTTTCATTAACAAATATCTGAAATAGATATTTCCAATAAAATTAAAGGTTTTCTGTCCAAGAGTTGGTCACAATAAAGGTATGTAATGAACTTTCCCTCATCAAACAGTTGCTTTTAAGAAAACCTTTGCAAACATCAAACAATTTTGAATTAATATTCTTTAAACAGGGCAAGTGGCTGACTGACCAAAGCAAGGTTTTTCTAATTCTTTCACACACAGGTTCCCTTGCTTTCCTTTACTTTCTATACCACTCTCAGAACATCTTGTTTTAAGTATCTTTCTTTTTAAAAATCTCAGCTACTTTTTATTGTTTTTCAAGCTAAGAAAAATCTTCTCTGTCTTAGAACATGTAGCCATTGCTCAAATTCAAGACAAAAGAGTCATTGAAAGAAACTTAGTAAAGGGATAAACTTTGGAGATAAGTTGACAGGGTTCCAATGACAACTGAGTATAAAAATTGACCTGTGCAGTTTCAGGGTCAACTGTTAGAAAAATGGAAGAGCAGCAGTTCCCACCAAGACCTTGAGAGGATTTGTTGAGACAATAAAGATAAAGCCTTCTCAGCCACAAAATCCATGACAACAGGAACCAAATTTACATCATTACAAGCAGAACTCTGTCACATTTACAACAGATACACAAGTGTCCACTGTCCACCTGGTATTTTCTAAACTCTGAGATAGTAGTCATTCTTCTTATGAAGAATGACTTTTTGGTCAAGAAATACAGATAATTAAAAAAAACTACATATAAATACATATCTGAATTTTATATATTGGTAAATGCTATGTTAAAATGATAAAATGAAGTGATACGTGAGAGGGCCTGATGTGGTCGTGGAAGAACTCTCTGAGGAAGCTACAAGTGTACTCAAATCTGAATATTTGGAAACAAAAGCATGCAAAGCTAGGGAAAGTGATGAAATTACTGATGCAGGAACTTGAAGATAAGAATCTGCAAAGTAGATGTGTTAAAAAAACACAGAAAGGACTAATATTAATAGACCATCATAGCCTGGTGGTGGGCACAATGTAGATCGAGTTCTTATTAGATGACAGGAACTCTTTGTTAAGGAAAGAAAACGAAAGTTTATATTTATTGTTCAGTGTAATAGGACACTATGGGAAACCTGAGGAAGAACAACTGCAGTTCACTGGGTATCCTCAAAGCAGAAGTGATAAGAATTGATACAGGGATTAAGCTGAGACCTCAAATTATAATCTACATTCAAAATCACAGTGGTTTGTCTTCTTATGACATGGTAGAAATGGAGAGAAAGTAACATATTTGGGATGTAGTTTAGAGAGACATAAAGGAATGAAGGGGATGAAGAACAACTCCATCCAGGGCCACATTGTGCTTTTTATGGTCCCTTCACACCTTCATCTTCATGGATCTTCCACTCAAATAATAATTAACATGAGGTTTTTGTATTGTGTTAATAAGAATATCTTGGATTATATTTGTTTTTTGTTTTGATTTTAAAATAAATTAACATTTTCATGGGGCCTCTAAAATATTTTAAGACCTTAAACATTGTGCTCAATAAATAGGTTGATCATGGCTCCATTGATAATATATAAGAGTATAAGTCTTAGTAGGCACATTGGAAAACGATAAACCCCAAAGCATGATAGCTATTACACTATTATTATATTTTTCATATCTTAAGTAAGATCTATGCTTCTGAATTTGTATAAATTTATTTGTATTGCTTCTTAAATTCCTTGTTTGCCAAGCCCAATCAACCTTTGATGCCTAAAAAACATCAGCTCTTTCATTACACATATTTCTTAATTCTCCAACTTGTCTTGATCCTTCTATTCTGTCAAAAAGTTCATACAAACATCTGTCTCATAACTTGAACTGGACTGCCCTTCACTTATATTAATTTATTTGCTTCTCTCTTTTGATATTCAGTGATGTTATACCACGACTCCTTTTCTGTGCCTAGCCAAGTGCCTTATAAAGAGTGAAGCCCCCAAAAATATTTATTGATCTGAATAGCCAAGAAAACAGCCTGTCAGCTAATTATTCTCACCAAAGCCTTTTGGAGCAAGATGGGTGCTCAGTATTGCTGCCCAGACTGGTGTCATCTGATCACTATGAGGTTATCTATTAAGCAGAAAAATGCTGAGAAGAATGCCAACTGTGACTCCTCATTTGGTAAATGATGCTGCCAGGACTCTAAATAACAACTTCATGGAGAATTTGTCCAACACCATCTGGAGTGCAGAGGCTTGTACCTCCTTGACTCCCAGAGCCAAAAGTCTAGATCCTTGGCTGATTGGAGATTTTGGTTAATGATGACTGTAATCTAAAGTAGTTGAAAGATACTGATTTTGATTTTACATAGAAAGGAAAGTAGATCCTGGATAAATAATGTTTATGTTACTCATTTAAATCACATTTGAATGAATATTTGCTAGAAGACACTGTGGATAAAACCCTGGAAAACACAAGAGGATTTAAGAACTCATCCCATGCTTTCTCAGTGGAACTTCTCCATAGCACAGCGTAGGGATAGAGGAAAAGAACAGGTTGATAAATGTGAAAATGATTCTGTGTCTCCAATAAGGAAAAAGACATCACTACCTCCTTCATAGGTACTGTCTGCCATCTTGGGTGAATCATTCCATATTCCTTAGTAATTCCCTGGGCAATAATTTTTCCAGAATTGCTAGACGGTTTCACTACTTAGCAAATATAGGAATTCCTATATTATTCAGTACTTTTTAATTACCCAATTTTTAATTGAATTCATGTGTTGCATTTTAATTTGCAAGCTATTATTTTGGAGAAGGAAAGTTAATATCACAATAAATTAATAAATAAGTATAATTGAAATCATTAATTCAGAAACTCATCAAAATTATTTATTACCCACCAACTAAAAGCAATTAATTTTGATTGTGTAGACTTGTAGTTTCAAGGGGAGGCTGTCTTTGCTCTCAGAGAACATCTAGCACTCTCTGCAGATTTTCTTGCTGGCCTGTTATATTTCCTATACTTTCTGGTGAATGATGCTTTTGCCTGGAAGATCTTGCCTGGCACTTTTTCTCAACTAGCATTTTTCTGCTTGCTCTCATGGTCTCATAGCAGCAGTGGTTGGCTGCATAGGACTACGACAAGATCAAGCCTATCAACATACTCACATAGAGGGTGGAGGGACTTACCAGCCCCCACCAGAACCTAAGGAGCATTAATTGGACTCAGTGAGTTATAAACAACAATGACAATGAAAGAGAACATGAAGTTGGAGGGGGACACAGGGAGGTGGCTCTGGAAGAATTGGTAGGGATAGAGTGGTGGGGGAACATGATCAAAATACATTATATACAAGTATGAAATTCTCAAAAAAGCAATCAAGATGCACCTGGAAAACATAAAGAAAGGAATTATGAAACTGTAAGCCAGATGTCTTTTTTTTAATAAAAAGGGTGATTCTGTGGACTGGAAGATGTGTGACAATAATTGCTAGCCCTACTCTGTAGAGGCCAAGAGCATCTCCCTATTTATGACACCAGTTTCTTCTGACAATGAACAATAGACAGTGTGTGAGATGTGAAGAAACAGATTGCCAACGGAGGTGTCTTAGTGTTCTATTGACATAAAGAAGCACAATGACCACAGCAACTCTTATAAAAGAAAACATTTACTTGGGACTCACAGTTTCAGAGGTTTAATCCATTACTCTCATGGTGGGGAGTATTTCCGCATGCAGGCAGACATGGTACTGGAGAAGTAGTTGAGACTTCTATATCCAGATCCACAGGCAGGAGGAAGAGAAAGCCACAAGTCCTGGCTTGGGCTTCTGAACCCTCAAAGTCTACCCCCAGTGACACACTTCTCCAACAAGGTGATGCCTCCTAATCCTTCTATGTAATGCCTTTTGACTAAGCATTCAAATCTATAAGCTATGGGGGCCATTCTCATTCAAACCACTATGGGAGGAAGAAGCACAGCCACCAGGCTCCTGACACAAGGAATTTGAAGGCACTAAGAGAAATACTGAAGTTTGTAGGTATAAGACCTTCCCCATCCTGCTATGGGAAGTGAAAATCCATTTGCACCTTTTCTACTTCTGGTGCTGGGAACCATTTTGCACTTTTAATAAAAAAACTTCAACAAATTACAATCTTTGAGCTAATCCCACTTCTAGGCAATCTATGATAAGGAAACAATCTTAGGGATTGCTAAATATACCTTAATGTCTAACACTTCATTAGGAAAAGCCAATTCTAGAATAAATATTTTAGAGAGCATTATATAAATAATAAAAGAAACTTAAAAGATTTTTTTCTAAGTGACAAAAACAAACTAATAAGCCACAATTATATGAATAATGTTTGATACAACAGTAACTACAGGGCAGGGATATGGTAAATTTTCAGTAGTATTGTTTTTAGATGTAGCCCAAAATATGAGCCATGAGTGTGTGTGTGTGTGTGTGTGTGTGTGTGTATGTATGTGTGTGTGTGCATGTACATGTGCCCATTCATGCATATGTGGAAGTAAGAGGTTGACTAGTGTCTTTCTTTATTACTATCTAAATTTATTTTTGAGACAGTCTCTCAACTTACCTATAACTTGCTGTTTGGCTACATTGAGACAAGTAAGCATAGGGAATAGATTAACAACTTGGGCTCCACTTGGTATGGGTCATGTACACACCCCTCTTCTAAAATTACACCTGGTAGCCTGAAACCCTTATCTGTATGTACCATGCACACACACACACACACACACACACACACCTTCTATGAACACTAAACCCATCAATTTGTTAGCAACCTATCAACTCCTTCTACATAAAGCTACACATATGCTCACTTGAAAATTTATAAATAAGCTATCACTCTTAGTAAACAAACCCTAATAGTTCTCCTGAACCTCATTTTAAAAACCTCAAACAATAACCAGAGCCCTTCAAGTTTCTCACTTAGCTAACTTGCTGGGCCAGTTCTCTAGCTCTCAGGCCCTCAGATCTGGGTCTTCCTCACCCATATCACCAGGCCAGCTCTACTGTTTTGCCCAGGCAAGGTGCAAGACCCTCTCTCCTGATAGCTGTAGGGGCATATGATGGGGCATAGGATCAATTTTCTTGCTCTCAGCCCTCAGGGATGGCTCACCTGAGACCCTAGTAACAGGGTTAGCTCCAGTGTGCTACAGTACACAGGAAAGCAGGCCCTGCACCCTGCCTAGGAAAATGTCTATTTTCAATAAGAAGGGAAAAATTAATATTTTTCTTTTATTTTTGATATTATAACATATTTACATCATTTCTTTCTTCCCTTTCCTCGCTCCAAGCCTTCCCATACACCAAATGATCTATAACTTATATCAATGTTTATTTTATACTAGAAATAATACTTTTCAGTTAAAGGTCCAGCCTGCTGTTCCCAATAGAGTCAAAAGACTTTTATCAATGTGGCCAGGATAAGTTCCTGTCATTGTTCTCCACATGGAGATCTGGAAACTCATTGTGGATACAAATTTCTCCCATCAATTGGGCCCATATACTTACCCTTTGTCCACTCTGTCATAAGAGGTACCTTTCCAGGTTGTCCATGGACATAGTGAATGTCCTAGAAGAGGCTGCAGTTCCTTTGTATGTATCTGGTTCTCTGAGATCAACAAAAGCATCAGACTAAACCATTTCTCCCAGTAGGACAGGGGAAATGCATGAGTGACCTATTGGGCCTGAATGATCATGAATGCCTTGACCATTCTAATCTCTATGCCAACCACCTAACTCATATTCAAAAATGGCTGGTCTCAGTCCTCTTTCCAGAACTCAGATTACTGCTCTCAAAGGCACACAGTCTTTATATTGTGGCCCACACACACATATGGAATTTTGTCCTCTGCTCTACACTCAAGTTTCAGCTCCCTGAGCCTGCACTGATTTTCATGTGCCTGTTGCTTAGGCAGTAGATAGAGGATTTA
>LZPO01055235.1:0-19513 GCA_001675575.1 Neotoma lepida
TTCACAACCTTCCGAACGTCACCAGCTGGGGACAAAATGTTCAAATACACTCTGGGGACATTTCATATTCAAACTACAAAATGTTCTTTTTTTTTTTTTTTTTTTTTTTTTTTGGTTTTTCGAGACAGGGTTTCGCTGTGTAGCTTTGCACCTTTCCTGGAACTCATTTGGTAGCCCAGGCTGGCCTCGAACTCACAGAGATCCGCCTGCCTCTGCCTCCCGAGTGCTGGGACTAAAGGCGTGTGCGCCACCACCACCTGGCCTACAATACGTTCTTAATTCCATGTCTTGTAGGCTACCAGTAAAATGGGACGCCACACTTGAGCATTGACTCATTCTGGGAGGAAGAGCATTGAAAGACTGAAATTTACCATAGATAATTCATTTAGCAGGGGGTGAGCAAGCCTTGTCCTGCAGGCCAGGCACTTGCTAGCCCCTGAGAGGAAAAGCATGAGTAAGACAGACACAGACTCCCAGGAGATGCCACCAAAGAAAGATTATGTCCCAGAAACGTCCCTGGATTCCTTCTCTAGGTAATACACACAGGAGAAGGTCATCAATTTCTATCTGTCACTGTTGTGAAAGACCAATTGATTGTCTAGCTAGTTGATTCAATTTGGAACAAAGATGAAACTTTGCACACTGATCAAAATTTCATAAATCAAATCATGTGGTAACATTTTGAGGGGAGCCCACTACTCAAAAACCCCCACGGTGAATCCTCTACAAGGCTAAGAAATCAATGGTAGATTTGAGTCTCCGAGGGTCCAACAGATTTAATCCACAGCAATGAGATCAGAAGCCAGGGGCTGGATTCTTCCCACTTGTCTCCCCCAATTCTCCTATTAGCTTCGTCTTTATGGCATTTGAATGCTCTGGGTTGGACATTCTCTGCAAAGGATTAGAGCTCATTGGAGGAAATCAACTAAGTAAAAAAATGTAGTTGTAAAGTGCTCGGGGGTCCTAGTAAGGCTGAGTGTCAAATAAATCTGAGCTCTTGCTGCTTCACTGAGTAGGGAAGCCTTAAACAAAAAAAGAGGTTTGATCGCTGCCTTAACCTGAGATGTATCTAGTGCCACTCACGCTGAGCGAGACTTCCATCAGCACCAGGACCGAATGCTGAAGTCCCCACTGGTATCCTCATCTGTCTGCTAGCCTTTGGTAATTCATTGGGGGTAAAAACACCAATGCAAAGCAAGAAACTATACAAGCCATAATTATCCACGTCTTTCAATACCTTTCAACCAGAAATAACACAATACATTGGCTGGGACTGCTATGGTTACAGGAGATGCTGTTGTCCCCAAGGAAAGGATTTGCAGACAGAGCTATTTCAGCCAAAAGTGACAGAGAAGGAAGAGGAAGAAGAGGAGGAGGAGAAGGAGCAAGAGAAGGAGAAGCAAAAGGAGGAAGAGGTAGAAGAGGAGGAGAAAAGGAGGAGGAGGCAGCAGGAGAGAAGGAGGAGCTTCCCGAGCCCTGAAGATGGGAAGAAGAGTGCTCCCACAGAGGAAGGGCACAGGTGGAGCATGGGTAAGTCTCTCCTCACACTTGGACAGTAGTGGGTAGCCCAGTGTGCCTGCAGCGCAGTATGGAAGGAATAGCCAAGGCAAGCTAGTATTGACCAGTTAACAAGAACTTAGTAAGTACCCAATGCAGCAGAGACAAAGACATTGACTAACATCAGGGAAAACGAAAAGAAAATGTCACATGGTACTAAAGTTGACTATGCTGCCCGGTGGCTAAAGGTCACTGAAAAAAAAAGGAATCTAAGCCACTAGGCTCTCAGGCCAACCACATATAACCATATGAGCTTGGCCACACCACTTCTGCAAAAATGAGCAGGTTGGATAATGGGTTCTCATCCTCTGTTATAGCAAGATCCAGCAGCCATGATCCCTTCAAGTCAGGGAGAGCTGCAGGGATGGGGTGGTTTGGGGGCATTTATTTACTTGTGGCTCCCCAGTCATCGCTCAGAGGACCCAGAGGGAGAGAAACAAAATCAAAAACATTTTCGGGAGATAGATGACTGAAGGGGTCTCACACACATGTGAGAGTTTGGGAAATTTATGCGGATAGCCTTACAGTCATAAATAAAACCCCTTTCTCTTACCCAAAACTTCATGGGGGGGGGGGTAAACAGCAGACACTGTAATAGACAATTTGGCTGTACCTCCCGCCCTGTGCCTCACTTGAATGAAAAACAGCCATCACGAGGCAGGATAATGGGTTCAGCCACCTCTTTACAAACATCCATATTGTCACCAGCGACAAGTGGGGCTGAGGATGGAGCTGACGGGACAATTTATTCCCTGTCCCTATATACGCTCCTGCTCTGACAGCTATCTATTCTGAAGAAGCAGGGGATGGGGAGGGCTCTGGGGAAAGACCCAGAGAAGCTCACATGTGGTAGCAGTGAGCCCTGAGAAGGTGAGGGGAACAGTGGCCCTTCCCCTTTCTGTGAACCTGTCAGAGACCTGGGAACCTCCGCACTGCCCCAGCCCGTCCATGTGCCAGGCTGCCTGGTGTGAAGCACAGCTACCCATATTTTCTTGACCTACTTTTCTTCCCAGCCCTGCCCTGCTCCATCTACTTCCCCCCTCCAGGGTCTGTGTAATTAGCACCTCGCCACCCGAAACCATCAGGGACTTTACAAGGCTTCTAACTCCAAGATAACCAAGGAGACAAGAAAACAGGCCCTGGTGTTGCTGTTTCTCTCTCTCTCTCTCTCTCTCTCTCTCTCTCTCTCTCTCTCTCTCTCTCTCTCTTTCTCAGCTTAGCTGTATTTTCTGGCTTCTCTAGGAGATCAAACCCACTTTGACCTTGATGGACGATGGGATCTGTGGCTAGAGATCAGTGAGAAGGAGACTGACATGAATCAAAACTAGCGGCTGGACAGACTCAGACAAGCATTGTTCAGTGTGGGTGGGGAGCCTGTGGGGACCCCTCAAAGCCCTCTTGCTAACCTAGCAACCAAGACAGAGATCTGTGGACTCCAATGTCTGCTTCCTTCCCCCAGAGAATTAATGCCCAGAGAGGCAAGGTGGGGGTGGGGGGCTGTAATTCTGGCTCAGTTTCTTTCTGCGTCCCACTAGTGACAAATGGAAATTGGTGGGCTACGGTTTCATCTGCTCATTTGGTGGTGGTGGGGAGGACCTTACAGCAAATGCTAGATAACTGTAGGCATCATATAAATTAAGCATCTTAAGGATGTGAACCGTTTTGCGTCGTCACTAAGCAGAATTAAATTAGGTTTTGTAGTTTCTATAGAAATGAATGAGGAAGGGGGAGGGAAGGTCTTGTTTTTAATGTCTTTTTTTAAAGCAAGCAGAACAAGGAGTTGAGCAAAAGTTGAAGGAAGAATTAGATCACCTGTCCACATTTCAGACTTTAATCAGCAGCCACTGCATTCCCATGGAGAAATATGCCCATGAGATACCGTGGAGCAGCTTGAGCAGCCACAGGCTCAGCCTCTGACAGGTGACGCCTGACCTGACTGTGGTCTGAGCTATTGGCCTGCCTCTGGCCATGCCGGGGCCTCTTGTACATCACCAGAGTGCCAACTGCACTCTGGTGGTGCTCTTAAGACCAGTCCTGGTTGTGATGGGAAAGGCTCTCCCGGCCAGCATCAAGCCATCTTTATTCTATATGGGCCTCCAGCCTTTCAGTTTCACATTGAAGATCCAGGTCCTACTGGGCATGGTGTCATACCCCTTTAATCCTGGTACTCAGGAGGCAGAGCCAGGCAGATCTCTGTGAATTCAAGGCCAGCCTGGTCTATATAGTGAGTTCCAGGCCAGACAGGGTTATATTGTGAGACATTCTCTCAAAAGAAAAGAAAAGATCCTGCAAAGCAGCCACTCGGCTCCACCCACCTCCAGTCTGGGATGAAGGACTCATGGTTATCTGGTTGCTTAACCTGCCCTGGAGAATGATCATCTAACCTAAAACTGGAAGTCTTGCTCTGGGGAGGGTCCTCTTCAGACCACAAGAATTTGGATGCCTCATTCCATACTGACCCATGTCCCACATACACATGTAAACATCCCTAACCTCTGACCCCCTCCCACTTGTCCTGACTCCAAGGTTCCCTGCACTGGACCACCTGATGGTTGTGCTGCTTCTTGCTAGGGCAGATGGTGTCCTCATCCCTACCACCACGGCTGTGTCCCCAGATCCCAAGATCTACTGTGCCTTGGTTTCCAGTGGACTAGGCTTACTTGCCTGTTGCAGAGGAGGAGGCATAGGTTTCCCAGGACTTGCCTGCCAAGAGTAGAGGTGCCAATGGTGTAAGTGACAACTCTGCTTGTCCACACCTAGGGGGCATGCCCACAGCAACAAGGACAAAGAATAGGCTGAAACGGCCCTGTCATCCCTCTCAGCCAAACCATGGCTAGTAGATAGCAACATCAGGTGCTTCCAAGCAGGCTGGGCAGGAATCACCAAGAAGACACGGGACTTCATCCAAATTGCCAAAGACTATTTTAACACCCATTTCTAGATGCTTCTTGGACTAATCAAAAGAAAGAGGCAACTGCTTATCTCCAGTCCTGGATTTGGAATACCCATGGCCATTTTCACCCTCCTTCATCACTAACATTTGCCCCTTCACATCCAGACTGAATTCTGTCATGAATTGTACCAAGGAGTAGGCAGCATTTTATTCTAGGCACTGATGGAGCCTGGCAGGAAGAACAGATGGGAGCCACTACCCTGTTGCCCCCTCATCACATCCACATCTGTGTCCACTTCTGTCTTTACCACCTCCACGTCTGTCACAGCCACACTCAGGGAGGTCAGGGAATCATCTCACAGAGCCTGTGAAGTATAAAGGTATTTCCTCCGTGTACACTTAGGGTAACAATGAGACTGTCACCCAGAGCCAGACTGTACTTACCGATCCTCAGGGAGTGTGGGCTACAGACGACCATCACGAGCCACGCAGGAAGCAGCACCAAAGGCGCGGAGACACGGGGCATCTTCTATAACTCCTCATGGAGCCCTCTGCTGGTCTGGGCATGACATAACGCTGTGAGGGAGTGGAGGAAGCGTGTGAGTCCTACACAGGCTAAGTAGCCGCCTGGTCCAGCCCAGTGACAGAGGCTCCAGCGAGCACCCAAAAACCTCAGTGGGGAGAGTTGACAGTCCCTCCAGGAGAATTTCTGGCAGTACCCATAAAAGAGCTGCAGGCAAAGCCCTGGAACTAGGGCCTTTGACTCGCCTCCCACACTCACAGAAGGCCCCTGATGAACCTAGGGCAGGCTGCTCTAACAGGTTGCAGGATCCAAGATAGCTCACTTTCCTTTTCTGATTAAGAATCAAGGCCTTTGGTTTGTCTTAAGGAATAGAAGCCATGGGTACGCAGAAGAGAAGGCATGAGGAGGGTTATTCTCAAGCACATGGGATGGGTCCAAGTACAGCTCTCCCACCTGCCACCTGTGTGGTCTTCACAAGGCTTCTCTTCGTCTCAGCGCAGCTTCCCTGGTTGCATAAGTGGTGTTAATTCCCTCTTGGTGGAGCTGGTCTGAAGACCAAGATAACACAGGGGAAGCTACCTTATGTAAGGCTTGCCTTAAATGCAGGACTGCATGCACGTCAGTGCCTGCATGGCTGGGTTAGAAGACATCTCTTCCCAGCAAAGAGATGACAGAGGTACACATCCCAGCCCAACATACAGTTTCTGCACCTGCTTCATCTGCCAGATGCTAACTAAGCCCTTCTCACATCCTTCCTCCACCTCCTCACCTACCCGATATCAAAATCGGAGCTGTCCAGGGGGCTGCCCCTCTCCAAGGCAGCAGGACCACTAACCCTCCCATGACCTCTCCATTACTCTAAGACTCGGCGTCTGTAGCAAACCAGTTTTGCCTCACAACTGAGATGAAAGTGGGGGCTCTGAGCACCTGTATGTTTAATCCTGGATGCTCCAGGAAAGGAGAAAAGTATTAAAATGTTTTCCCCTCCCACCCCGTAGATAATCAAGAGAAAGCCAGTCAAAAAGCCTTGAACAGACTCTTCACTAACTAATATCATCAATGGCCTATGCACACTTGAAAAGATGCTCAGATCCCCTGGTATCAAGGAAGCACATTTTAAGCAAAAGTATTCACAAAGTGTCAGCAAGAACACGGAGCAACTAGGTCTCTCACACACCATGAGGGAACATAAATCATGGAAGTGCTTTGGAGAACTGGTCTACCGGAGCTTTACAAAAGCTCTCATGAACCAGCAACTCCACTCCTTGATATTTCTCCAATAGAAGTGCAGGTACGCTCACCAAAGACATGTCCCAGAATGTTCACAGTGGCATTCTTTGTATTTGCCCAAACTGGAAGCTGTCCAAGTGTCCAGCGGCAGAATAGAAAAATATACTGTATCACCACATGACACAGTGTGATAAAGGCATGGACGTGAATAACCAACTACTACATGTGACAGCACAGGGACTGTCATTAACACAATACTGAGAAAAAGATACCAGACACAAAATTGCATATGACTCTAAAGTGTAAAAACAAACAAAAGTGGTGTGCAATCAAAAGTTCAGTCAGTGAAAAAATGTCACAAAAATGATAGGTTAGAAGCAAGCAACACTTTTAAGCTTCTCTGTGATTTGAAATTGATACTGTCAGAAAATAGCTTCTCAGTGAGGTGAGTAACTGAGGGATACATTAGAGTTCCATGCTGGACACACAGAGACTGGGAGAGACCCAGAGTCCATGACTATCAAACCAGAGGACAAGAAAAAGCACACAGTGATTTTGGAGAAATAACTCAGCCGATAAGGTGCTTGTTGTGTAAGCATGAGGATCTGAGTCTGATAACCAGAAATCACACAAGAAAAGACAGATGCATGCTTGTAATCCTAGCATGAAGAAAGCCGAGACAGGCAGATCCCTGTGACTAGCTGTCCAGTCTGCCTAGCCCACTCAGAAAGCCCCAGGACAGTGATAAATTCTGGCTCAAAATACAAGGTGGACAACATCTGAGGAATGATACCTAAGCTTGCCCCCAGTCTCCACACACATGTGCANGTACATGCACATTCACACTCATGAACACTCATGCACACATAAGAGGACAGAAAGGGAAACTGAGCCCACCAATCATTGCAACAGAAATAATGGGAGAAACACGATGAAGACACAGGTGGAAAGAAAGGCCTTCTGGATTTAGCTGTTCTTGGGGCTGCCAGGTGTGCTGGCTCTTCAGCAATGTTCTGCCTGTCTCACCACAGAAGGCTGGTGCAGTAAATGAAGAACCATATTGAGAAGGTTGCAGCCAACCAAGCTCCTGCCTAGAGAAGCCAAATGTCTACATTTTCCTTTTCCCTAGAACTCACAGCAATTATTACCATACTTCCCAGCTAGTGTCTACCTTGCAGCCCAGAGTGGTCCCAGTAGAATGCTATCGAAGCAAGTTCATTGAAAAATATAAACAGTAGGATTTGGGTCAGAGACACAAAAATAAATGGAATTTCTTTTCCCTTAAGACTGGGAACTCCCANAAGGAGGCCAAAGAGGGTCAGAAAACTAAGTGGGTATACACAATTGCATGTAGACATGGGACCTTGAGAAAATACAGACTTTGGAAAAGGGGGGGTCCACTGTACCCTCTCAATGCAATACAGTTTGTTGTCCTGACCTCCTTGGGGGGCTTCATGGAGACCCCAGTGGAGCTCAGCATCAACCTGCCCTTGGAAATATTTTGAAATAATGTACTCGGGGTAAACTTGGACTGAAGGAAATTTGCTTCCATGTTGTTGTTACTTTGTACTACCAACCAGGGAAACAAAACTATTCCCACCAGCTTGGTCCCAAACCACTATCACAGAGTAACCCCAGAAAAGGAAGGGCAACTAACCCCAGCCTCTGCAAGGAACACACAGCTGGAGAAGACACAGGCGGAGGAGCAAACGGGCTGAGGCAGTGAGTTCCCACCCATCCTTGCCCACATCCACACCCCAGCAGAGACAATATTTACTTCAATATTTTCATTGAGACTCATTTTTTTACTTGTTCATATACATGCATTTCTCTTCCTTTTCCTCTTTTTCTCTGCATTGTCAATGATTTGGAACAGGGATTAACTGCTCTTTCTCTTCCTCTCCTAATGGTCAACTTCGTTCACTCTCACTTTCTACTTTTTGCCTGTTTTCCCCTTTTACTTTTTGAATGCTCTGACTTTTGTTGCTCCCACTTTCCTTCATCCTCTCTCCTAATTATACCTTTCCTAACATATTTTACATTTTTTCTGTTTGTATTATTTCTACCACCATCATTCCTGTAGCTGCTGTCAAGGTTGAGAGTTGTGGGTGTTGAGTCTTATATTTTTTCTACCTGGTTCACTGCTACTTGATGCTATTTGTCTTCCCCCTCCTTCACGGGCTGGGAGCTGAGCATAGCTGTAGATGCTCTGTTGCCGAGCTACACACACATCCCTGCTAAAGAGCCTGGTATAACTTCAATGAATATTTCAATACCACAAAGAGGGGATATAAAAATGTCCATCTGAAGACCAGGATCCAAGTAGGCACAGATGCAGTACATAAAAATAACAGAAATAAACAACAACAAAGTGTGGCTAATGTATCTATGAAGGACTACAGTGTATGTCATTCCATATCCCTTCAGGCTGTACATTGAAGACAAGATTAGAGGAGTAATGAATGACAGAGGACATATCTNGTATACTCTGCTGTCTACAATACATCTGCCTAATACACTAGAAGTACCCCACTCTTGTGAGACCTACAGAGAAAGCACAACCTATAGGCTTTGACAGGATATGTACTGTGTCAACTAATTAACTAAAAAAAGGGACTAACTCCTAAAAAAAAAGTAACATGGAAGCTATAGTACAAAACCATTTCACAATAATCTGCTACCAAAGGATACATCATCAAGAGATCATTTTCCTTAAAGAGACTCTCATATAAAAGTATAATAGTTAGCCAGGCATGGTGGTATATGCTTTAATTCCAGCACTTGGGAGGCAGAGGCAGGTGAATCTCTGTGAGTTGGAGGTCAGCCTGGTCTACAAAGTGAGTTCCAGGACAGCTATGGCTGTTACAGAGAGAAACTCTGCCAAAAAAAGTAATTTTATAGCAACTGACTCCAAAGATAAGATGAAATACTAGAATGAAGAATTTTACAAAATGACTTTTTAAAATACCAATGAGTCCTAAGAAAATATATAAAAATTAATTGGACCAATTAAGGAAGGCAATAAACAATATAAAACNGAAGTTCAAAAGACAAAGACTTTTTTAGAAAAATTAAACAGAAATCATGGATATGAAAATCCCATTAAGTTAAATTAAAAAACCCAATGGAAAGCCTGACCAAAAGACTATACCAATTAAAAGTGAGACTTTCAGGGGCTGGAGACGAGATTGATAAATTAGAATACTCAGAAAATACCAATTTTTAAAATGTAAGAAATTATGAACAGAACATACAAGACTCTTGGGACATAATTAAAAGACTAAATTTATATAATTTTGATGTAAAAGTTGGTACTGAGGTAAAGACTAAGGGCATAAAATCTATTCAGTGAAATTATATCAAAAAGTTTCCCAAATCTCNGAAAAAATACAGACATACGGGAACAGGAAGCATTTAGAAGCCAAAACAGACAGGACCAGAAGAGAAGTTCCACATATTCCAGTTAAAAAGCCAAGAGTACAGAAGAAAAAGAGAATATTGAAAGTTGTTAGAGAGAAATGCTAAATCATTATAAAGGTAAACCTATTAGAATAACTCAAATTTCTCAACAGAAACTCTAAAGCCAGGAACTAATCGAATGATTTATTTCAACTATGGAAAAAAACTCCACCAGTCTAGACTACAAAACCATCACAGTTAAACTTCAGAATTAAAGGAAATATAAAGACTCTCTAAGAGAAACAAAATCTGAAGGAATCCATGACACAAAACCAGCACTGCAGAGGGTATTCCAAGAGGATAGCAGAGGAAGACAAACACAACCCCAAAAGCACAGGAAAGAATAAGTCTCCAGAACAGTAAATAAGCAAATGAGAATTAGAAAAGAATCACATATTGGGGAAAAAAAACAATAAAATGATAGGAATTAACGGCTACTGTTCAATTAGAATTCCAATGTAAATGGTCTTCGCTCTCCCATTAAATGGCATGGACTNGCTAATTAGGTAAAAAATAAAAACCCAACTGCCTGCTGCCTGCAAGAAACACACCTCACTGGCAAAGACATACACAGACTGAAAGGAAAAGGGTGACAAATAATATTCCAGGCAAATGGAATCCAGGACCAAACAGAAGAAATGATGTTTATACACAATAAAAGATACCTCCAAAACTCAAGGAGACCAAAACCAAAACCAAAACAAACAAACACTACATATTGGTAAAGAGAACAAATATANCAAGAGGCTGTAATAACTATAAATACATGTGCACTAGGCATCAGCACCTCCTGTTTTATAAAACAAACACAGGTGGACAGGAAAGACCCAATATAATAATAGTGGATGACTTTATTACCTCCATGTTCATCAATAGCTATGGCATGCATGTCCCCCCACCACCACCAAAATCAATGAGAAAACTTCAGAGTTAAGTTACATTATAGACCAAATAGACGTAACAGACACCTACAGAATGCTACATCCCAAACTGCATATTATATATTCCTTTCAGCACTTAATGCAGCTCTCTCCAACATCTTTTAGGTTGCAAAACAAGTCTTGACAAATACCAAAAAAGAAAGAATAGCTTGTAGCTTTTTTCTTATAATAATGGAATAAAACTGAACCCAACAGCAAGAGAAACTAGAGAAACTCTATAAACATANGGAAGTTGAGAAATTTACAAAAGAAAGAGAAAGAAATCCAAAATTAATAGACTCGGAGACAACAAAGGATGAGTAAAAAATATACCACTGAAATCTGGAGGGTTAATGAGGAATTAATTTAAAAATTTATACCCCAATAAACTGAGAAATCTAGAAAAATCTATACAATTTTCAGATGCAAAAGACCTACCAAAATTGAATCAAAAGGATATAAAAATCCTAAGTGCAACAATAACGAGGAATGAGATTGATACATTAATNAAAAGGTATCCAGACAAAGAAAAACCTAGTACCAGACAATTCACTGTTAAAGTTTGTAAGATACCTAAAACAATGCAATAGAAGATCCAGAAATAAACACAAGCAGCTGTAGTCATTGATCTTTGACAAAGTTGAGAAAGGCCAGTGCTGGAGGAAAGACAGCCTCCTTAACACAGGAACCTCAGGATATCTTCAGAGCCACTAGAAACTAGATCTCTCTCTCACCCTGAACCAAAATCAACCTGAAATTAATTAAAGACCTTAATAGAAGACCTGAAACTCTCAAAGAACTAAAGAATAGAGAGAAAACACTTCAAAATGTAAGAATAGGCAGGCTTTCTGAATAGGATTTCAATGGCTCANGAAATTATAGCAAAAATTGACAAACAGGACTGCATCAAACTAAAAAGATTCTGTATAGAAAAAGAAACAATCTAGAGTAAAGGCACAGTCTACACAATGGGAGAAAGTCTTTGCCACCTATTCACCCAACAGAAAATTAATATACAAAGAACTCCAAAAACATGAACGCTCAAAAGACACATAATCCAGTCAATAAATGGGCAATTGAACTGAGGAGACACTTCTTAAAAGGTATAAATGGCCAATAAATACATGGGAAAAGGTTCAACGTTTTTAGCCATTATATGTAAATCAAAACTACACTGAGATTCCAGCTCATGGCAGTCAGAATAGTTATCATCAAGTAAGAAAAAAGAGCAACAAATAATGGCAAAGATGCAGGGGAAAGTGAAATTCTTATGTGTTGTTGGTGTAAATGTAAATTAACAAGTACAGAGAGTGTGGAAATCAGTATGGCAGACCTTAAAAAACAAAATCTACTATATCATCTAGCAATGTGACTTCTGGGTATATGTCTGAAGGAAATGAAGTTAGNATACACTGGAGAGACTGCATACATGGGGTCATTGCTGCACTACTGACAATAGCCAATGTGATGGCTATTCTTTGTTGTCAACTTGACTACATCTGGAATGAACTATAATCCAGAAATGGAGGGCACACCTGTTGAGAGATTTTCTGCTTGGTTTGAAGTGGTTTGAATTCACTTCTAGTTTGGGCCTTTGATCTGGATCTTAAGGCTGGAAAACACATGCCTTTAATTAGGATCTTGAGGTGGAAAGACATACCTTTAATATGGGCCATACCTTCTGCTGGAAGTCTTTATAAGAACAAGAGGGAAGCTTTTTGCTCTTTGCCTGCTTGCCCTTGTCTTGCTAGCACATCCATTCCTGCATTGGCATTGGAGTCTACTTCTTCAGGATCCCAGCATAGACAGAAGACCAGCTGAGACAACCAGTCTAGTGGGACTAAGCAACTACTAGATTCTTGGACTTTCTGTTCACAGCTAGCCAGTATTAGATTAACTGAACTGCAGTCTATAAGTCATTCCAATAAATCAGAGGGGGGGGATTCATTCTCTGTGACACTAGAGAACCCTGACTAATGAAACCAAGTTAGATAATTGGCCTAGGTGTCTGCCAGCAGATGAATGGATAAAGGAAATGTGGCGTACAGACATACAACCGAGTATTAGTCATCAATAAAGAAAAAGATCCTGTCATCTGAAAGAGAATGGATAGAACTGAAGAGCATGATGTTAATGGAAATAAGCCAGACTGAGAAACACAAGTAAGGTGTTTTCTGCCATATGTGTGATCTAGAAGTAAAAGATGATGTGGAAGTCGAGGAGGAACTATGTGGGAAGAGAAATGGAAGCAGGGGAAGGAGAGAGAGAGAAAGAAAGGATAACGGAGGAGAGGGGAAACTGTGGTCAGTAAGTAAAATAAATGAAAAAATGCTAATTAAATAAAATTTTAAAAAAAGGAAGGATAACAGGAGGAGACTATGCTCCAAGTAGGTCATGTACAATATGAAACCCATTATTTTATAAAATTAATAACCACTTAGAACTCTGCTCAGGGTAGCCACTGGCCCAGGGACTTCTGCAGAGCAGATGAACTGTTTTTTGCTCTGGATGCTAGTTACACAGGTCAGGGCCTTTGTGCACTTTTCCTCAGGCATGTTAAGCTTTAGAAGTTTTCCGTGTTTCATGATACTCTACATTTGAATGCACACTCACTCTTCCCATCATACCTTGCAGCTTCCCCTGCACATGTTCCTGGGGGGGGGGCTGTCTGTGTGTCTGTATGTATATTTGTGTGTCTATGTGTATATTTGTGTGTATGTGTGTCTGTATGTGTGTGTCTGTGTGTATATTTGTGTGTCTCTGTGTGTGTCCTCTTCTCTGCACATCCCTAGAATTACATCCTCCTCTGTAAGCCAACACTGCAGCCTGTGGTGACTCAGAGGTAGCACTTTCCTCTCTGGCTGATGCTATCATTAAGTCTCCAGCTGGGATCACTGTGAGCCTCTTAAGAGCAAGGACTGTCCCCAGCTTTCTGTGGTGTCCCCAGAGCCTCCTTACAAACAGTGGATGCATGGTGCCTATTTGTTCAATGAACATCAGGCCTCAAACAGCCCCCTGCTGCAGGGAGGCGGAGGGCGATACTGGGGGGGGGGGAATAAAGGAGTAAAGGAAACCCCAATGATAACAAACCAGGCCCAGAATCTGTCCTTTCCTTCTTGATGTAGTCGGTGTTTTCCTCCCTGCTGTGACAAAATACTTGCTAGAAGTAACTTAAAAGGAGGAATTTGTTTTGGCTCCTAGTTGGAGAGGGGAAGTCATGGCAGAGTTCACAGTGGCGGGAGAGTGTGCCTGGGACTCCCCATATTCCAGCAGAGAGGAAGCAGAGAGCTCAGGCTAAAAGCAGGGCCAGGCTGGAGCCCATGAACTGCCCTCCCCAGTGACCCACTTCCTCCAACTAAGCCCCACCTCCTGAAGGTTCTATAACCTCCCTAAACAGCACCACCACCCAGGTACCAAATGCTCAAACACATAAGCCAGTGGGAAACATTTGGCATGCAGATCACAGCATTGGGTGCTAGTACAGAGACAGATTAAAGTCAACCTGGTCTCAAGAGAAGCCTGGCACTCTTGTTTTTTCAACTTTCTTTTTGTTTATTCTTTGTGTCTTTCATGTTATACCTCCTGAGCCCACCCATCTCCTCCCCATAATGTAAGAGAAAAAGGGAGGAAAAGTAGGGGAGAGGGAAAATCTCATGGAAGCTGCAGCGTGACACAGTGAGTCACGCAGTAAACCCCTTTATCCATCCATTTTTACATGCAGGCGTTCATCACAAAGAATCATTGGTCTGGTTCGAGGCCCCTGATCTCTGCTACACCATCAATGCTGGGCCCTCACTGGGACTCTTCCTGGACATCCTGTTGCTGTCCTGTGTTGTGGAGATTCTGCAGCCCTGGGTCTGCAAGGCAGACCCCTCCCCTNGCCACCCCCACCTCCTNTCCTGTGCTCCAGCAGATCACAGATGGGATAGATATTGGGATGGGCCAACACATAATCCTGGTTCTAGGCCTGGGTAATTGCAGGGTTCGTCAGACCACCAGCTGCTTCCCTGTCCTCACCACCAGGGGGAGCTCTCCAGCATTGCCCTGACTAATTCACCCCTTGCAGTGATGAACAAGGGGCAGGGCCAGTTCTCCTACACCTACACCTTCCGGGCCAGCTCTACTGTGTCGCCCAGTGAGGTGTAGGTGCCACATTCCCGAGTGCTGCAGCTGATGAGGCGCAGGGAGAGCTCTCTCACTCTTATGACCTCAGGGTCAGCTCTTCCATCTTCCTCAGGCATTGATGAGCAATGGGGACAGCTCTCCCATGCTCACAACATCGGGGCTGGCTCACCCACACCTCTGCCAACAGGGTCAGCTCTACAGTGCTGCCCAGGTGGGGTGCACAGTACCCTTTCCCAAGTGCTGCAGCTGTTAAGAGAGAGGGTCAGCTCCCTCACCCACCACAGGTGGCAGGGACAAGGGGGAGGGGAGCATCTTTCTTTCACCCTCACCTCCACAGGGCAGACGAGGGGGGTGTGGCCAGCTATCCCATTCTCACAGCCTTAGGGCTATCTCACCGGCACCTCTACCAACAGGGTCAGCTCTACTTGCTGCNGAGGCGAGGAGCAGAGATTGCTTTCCTGGGCGGGCACTCTTACTTATTATGATAGCACTGGTTTTTTTGGTGATTGACTCTCTCCACACTAAAGTGCAAGCACATCTAAGGCAGGGCTGTGTCTGTGCANCTAGGACTCAAGATGGGGATGCTCAGCCTGCTTTAAGGAGCCTCATTTAGTCTTAGCAGGAGAGGAGGCTCCTGATTTCCTGGGGGTGAGTGTGCTATAAACACTAGGATATCGGCTTCTCTAGCCCTAAATTATTCAAATATTTTAATCTAGATGCTAGCTTTTTAAGACTAGGTCCATCTGCCTGCCAATGTAAGGCCAACACCTCAATCTTTTGTGGTTTTTACAGAGGAACTGGAAGTTCCAGCTTGCTGCTCTCCCAAGCCAACTGTTAAAATGGAGAAGGAGGTGGAGTCAGAGGCCTGCCAGCTTTGGCTCTGTGTGACCTTGAGCGTGCACTTCAATATTCTTGGGTGTTGCTTCTTCATCTGTAACAGAGCTTGTTTGCGGATGGACTCTCTCAAGACCTGGGGTGGGGAGGGTACTGCAAACCACTGAGCTACCCANTCATGCCACAGGTGGTCCTTTGCATTCTTATAAGGCCTGGGAGACNGTCTCTCACCACTGGGTCTAGGGTTAAGGGCTCCCAGGACCTTAGAAACCATTGTTCTGAAAGGTAGTCTCTAGTTTCAGTCAGGCTTTGGAGCCAGGCACAACAAAAGTCACACCTGCAGGAACTGAGTGTAATTCTGTCATCAAATAAAATGTACAGGGTTAATGTGACACCTACTTAGCCGTCTACATGATAATTACCATGCCAGGTGCTGATTAGGCATAAATGGAAGGCATTGATGTAAATGGCTGTATTTAGTATTGCTTTGATAGAGTATAACTGGATTTTTACAGTTCCTTGCTTTTTGACAGTTCATTTATCCATTCGACAATATTTATGGAGGCTGTAATATATGCCAAGCATTGTTCTAGAACTTGGGATACAATCAAACTCGGAAGCCAAAGGGATCAGAGGCAGACCTTTGCAGTGTCATTGGGAGCACTCTTCTGAACACCCTGGTTGGCCGTGTCAATTATAAGGACAGGGGGAGGGCCACATTCAAAGGAGGCTGGAGCTGGCCCTGACCTTCAGAAATGGACATTGTTGAACCCAGAGCCATCAGATCCTANGTTTTCATCCACTGAAAACCTAAGAAAAGCAGTGCCTACCTCCGGGATGATGAGAACCAGAAAAGCAGGGAACAACTCGGACTTTTCCACCTGTGTCCCCAGTGCCTGGCACAGGCTGGCACATAGTAGGTTACTCACACGGTTTCTGTTGAAATAATGAAAGGATACAGAGAATGAGTTAAGAAATGGTGTAAGTGGTCAAGTACTTAACATGNTGGATACGAATTCACAATCTAAGTACAACCCAAGCTCCCCGTCTGTGACCCTTCTCCCTCTCTGACCTAGCTCACAGGTACCACATTCATCACACTGTTCTATGACAACCTCTCACTCCCAAGACCGTGGAGCACTGTGGTAGGAGCNGGCACTTCTGCCTCTNTGCCTCTGCTTTCCCATGCACCTGCCCCAAATATATCCTCCTAACACCAAGAATTTGTCAGCCCTACTTTTTCCAGAAAGGGAACCTAATTTGCACTCTGTCACAATGACCAGGCCATTCAGCTTCTCCAAGCCAGAAGAGGTGCTCCTTGACCGTGCCTCAGAATTAATCACCTCGACCCTCCCCTGCCCCCTTCTATGTCTCTATTTTGGGCTGAAGGTCAATCTTGCAAGGACTTTCTCCCTCCCCCTCACAGCAGCATCCCCAGCACCTTGGACAGTGCTCACAAGAGGCGACCNCAAATAAATACAATTGCGTGAACAAGCAGATGTTTAACTTGGCACTTACACTGCCATGGAACATCTCTTCTACCTAACACACATGCAGTGGGGCCCGTTCTGCATAGAAGCTCAATAAACAATCACTGATTCATGATAGCGGCCAGTTGATGGAGTGGACAAGCATAGTCCGAAGACAGCCCACGGCAGTCCTGTGCTGCTGCCCATGCTGTCTGGACCCCCAGCCCACCTGCACTGAACAGGAACCCTTCTCACTCCGCACTATCCTCTGCTGTCCTCGTGGGACCACCACATCATTAATCGTGATTTTCTCTGGGTAGGACAGAGAGGAGACTGACAGCCAGCAGACAGTGTTTGGTGGCGAAAAGGACAGAGAAAATCAGAGGGGCAGTCAGATTAATTACAGGTTTTCTCTCAGCCGTGGGCAACAAGATCTTGATTACTTCTTCTGACGCTCCAGGCTCCTCAAGACAAATGGATGTTTGCTTCCTGCAGTTCTTTCACTCCCCCTGCCTGGGAGAAAGACCAAACAGCAGCTGCTCGGATAGAGGGTCTAGGTTGGTGGCAGGCCACCAGAGAGGAACAAGCCATCTCCTCTTGTAGATTCTGTGGCCACTTGAGGGAGAATTTAATTTTGTCCCCTAACACAGTTGTGGAGCACTTTGTAAATNCTGCATGTCCTTGGCAACAAGTGTGGTGGTACCAGGATGCAAGACTGCCTGGGGAGTCAGGGGCCTGGGNACATCAGCTCTGCAGAGTCAACTCTTTGAGCATCAGTTTCTGATGCTGTAAGATGAAGGAGGGAGGCTACATGTTCTCTGAGGGTCTTTTAAGCTCTGAAATCCTGCACTTCTAAGAATGGAACTCCATGATAACACAGCATTTATTGAATATTTATGGATGTTTACTATGTNCAAAAAGCACTATTTTCAACTCATTTGGTCTACAGAAGAGCTTTGGGAAGTAGATAGACTCATTCATTCTCCCCACCTGCAGATATGGAGCCCGAGGACAGAGAGATTGAGTGACTTATCAAGATCATGACACGAGCAAAGGCAGAAGTAGAGCCATCATTTCCAGGCCCCTATTCTTCCTCACTACTCCTTCTACCCACCTTCTCCCTGTGTCCCAGAACCTAGCATGCAGCAGGTACGTGAGGACAGGTGGGAACACGGTAACGCTACACAATGATGTTAGAGAACACAGCACAATGTAGACCTCAAGGCATTTGCACATGCCGCTGAGTCAGCAGACATGAGTCTGGGGANGCCTTCCGGAAAAACGGCAGTTCCTGTATCCTTGACCATTAAATTTTCCCATAAAGAGCTGCTCCTGGGTATTTGTAATGAGTTAAAAGACAGAGTCAACAGGGGGCTTTGAACATTGGCAGCAGGAGCTGAGCCTGGACTGACTCATTAGGCTAAAATGAAGAATGACTGCTGGACAGATTGCCCAACCCAAGCCTGACTGTGGGAGTGTCTCATGCCCACTGTAACTGTAGGTACATGGGATCCAGANCACAGGGCAAGGGACAACCATTCAGAATTCTCAAGTACTATTAAACAGAAAGTATTGGGACACCCCCTCCCCCCACACACACCTAAACCATTCTCAAATAGATTTCAAACTGAGGCCCCCTAATGCATCTTTAAACAAGTGTTCCTCATCAGAAGACAGAGCACACGCCTGTTGTCCTATCCCAGCTATCACTGTGTGTCCTTAAGCTGACTGTTTAATTTCTCTGGACTGTTTTTCCAGACCCATGGGACTAGAGCAGACTGTACCCCTCACTGGAAAGACAGTTGCCTGGATCTTAGACATATTGCAGTCAATAAGCATGGTCTTCCTTCCTTCATCTCTCCAGCCCCATTCAGACTTTTCCTCCAGCCACCATGCACAAGATGCCCTAGACTGCATCCACATCTCCTGACAAGACTGTCTCCAAGGCTTGCTTACTGGAACGACTCCAGAGCCTTTACCTCCATGATGCAGCTCCAAGTCAACCGTGCCCCAGAAGNTCTTCCTTCAGTAATAGAATTACTCAGTAACGCCGGAGGCCCTCCATGTAGCCCCAGAAGCTCTCTCTCTATACAGCAGTCAGTGCCCCTTCCCCACTCAACCTCAGCCAGACACAGGAGGAAAATCAGCACACTGGAGGTGAAGACCTGTGTGACCTTGGGCTTGTNGCTTAGCCTCTGAGGGTCCCTATTTCCTCTTCTGTAANGTGAGGAAATTGCACTCACACCACCTACCTTTCTGGGTTACTAAGAAGACCAAATGAGATAATGTATGAAGAATTGCTTTGCAGATGAATAATGTACTTTTGGAGCAAAATGGTNCAGATAGTTTTCAAGCCCCAGACTGGCCAAGCACCTGAATCCTCAGCGTGGATATGTCTTGTACTTTGTCCATTCTGTGAATATTTTTATCAAGAGCCTACTACCTGCAGGCAATTCTCTAAGCCCTGGAATAGAATCCCTGCCTTCATGGACCTTACCATGTG
>LZPO01055235.1:20503-30650 GCA_001675575.1 Neotoma lepida
CAATGTTCCCAGCATTTATCTGAGCCATTGGGCTGGGCTCTGGGGGACATGAGCTCATTGGAGGGAATATGTGCGTCATGGTTTTGAAGGAAACCAGTTCAATGCTGGAGTGTAACACATTCAGAGTGGAGAGCCCTTACAAAGGAGTGTCTACAGGAGATGGGGGGGGATATAGGGAAAGCAGGTTTAAGACAGGGCCTAATCACCTCTGGAAAAGTACGTCCTCTCTCTGTTGGAATCTTCCTGATATTTTGAAGTGTTCTGCAGACTCTTGCCTGGGCCTTTGGAGAGCCTGAAAGGAGCTAGAATGCCCAACCTAGAACGAGGTGGAATGGGATGACATCCTATGTCATGGCAGACAAAGTGTTACCCCAGGAAGTCAGAGAAGATATGTTCTAGACTCACAGACGATGACACCCAGGGTCAAGGTCAATTCTGATGTCTTAGACACTATTNCAGAAAGTGGGGCTCTACCTGCTTTGCCTTAAATCCTAGACAGCACAAGAAAGAAAGCAGCCATCTGGGCAAGCCTTCCTTGGAGCCATCTAGACCGGCCCCTCAGCACTCCCAGCAGTAGAAAAACTAAACTAAATACAGGTTCAGAGACTAGGAGTGTAGTTCAGTTGGTAGGGAACTTTCCCAGCATGCACAACGCCCTGANTTCCACTCCCATGCACTGCTTAAAAGGGAATAGTGGCATATGTCNATAATCCCAGTACTTGGAAAGCAGAAGCAGGAGGGTCAGAAGTTCAAGACCATCTTTGGGTACATAGTGAGTATGAGGTCAGCCTGAGCTGAACCTGAACCTATATCAACAGCAACAAAAACTCATATAATAAAAATTCACATAAAGTAATTTGCATCCCTTTCAAAATTCAGGGTGACATACTTATTCTACAGGCCAACCACCAGGAATTGTCTAGAAGCACAAGGAGGGCCCAGCCTACCCCTTTCCTCTGTCCAGCTCAATCAGCACTGATTATTATCCACTTAGGGCAGAGCCTAGCACAGGCTCCCTGAGAGGCTGAGTGCCCAAAGTGGCTCTGGCCAGCTGCCCCTGGAAGAGGCTTTGAGGACCCAGTGGTAGGAAGGAGGGCACCTTCTGTTTCATTCTACAGTGTTCTCTATTTGAATTTGAACAGAGAGGGGTTGGTTTGCTCTTTCAANGAAAAGCTTGGTCAATAATTTAAAAAGTNAAGTGTCACCTGGCAATGGTGTTGTGCACCTTTAATCCCAGCATTTGGGAGGCAGAGGCAGGTGGATCTCTGTGAGTTCAAGTCCAACCTGGTCTACAGAGCAAGTTCCAAGACAGCCAGAGCTGTTACACAGAGAAACCCTGTCTCTTGGGGGAAAAAAAAGAGTGCAAAGTGTCGTGATTCTCTCCTTGGCTGGCTCCAAGACTAGCAAGCACTCTGTAAACTGAGCCTGAGCCCTCGTTCAGGAGAGTGGGGCTGATCACACCTGTGCTCAACAGGTTCCAGTGGTGCTATGCACCTTTATTCACTGTCTTCAGCCATGTTTCCAGGGGGAAGAGGGCACCTTCTCCAGAAGCTACTCCAGGCAGAAGCTCTTGGCCACAGGCCACATCAGAGTCCCGTCACTTTTGCTCACTGTTGGCCTGAGACAGCAAGCCAGAGAGTCCAGGAGCTAACAATTCTGACCTACCTACCCCCTTTCCCTAGTCACAGTGACCTTAGCTAAGCACCCATTATCTTCCCCAACACAGGTATCATCATAGAAGCCCTGGTGAAGGAACATACACCCTAAGAACTTATCTCTGACTGCCAGAACCAGGAAGAAAGACCAAGAATGCTGTTTCACACCCAGAAGAGACTGCNGTGTTGGAGATGCATGGCNGAGTAGCTCCACAGCAATGCTCCAGTAATCATGAATGNCTGGCCTGCTCTGCCTCTTGTTAGTAGGCATTAGGATGGTGGGATGCANTGCCTTCCTCAAGGAGTTCCAGGGAAAGCCCAATGACCTTGTTTGAAGATAAAAGGCCCATGGAACTCAGGAAACAGCCAAGAAACTCAGGAAACAGCATATCAAAGATGCTTTCTCATTCATTAGTGTAGACTTTGCCACTAAGCAGGGAGCAGGGCTAGAAGANAGAGACAGGAAGACATCCCAGGACCATTGCTGCTAGAGTGGGAATCTTGAAAGATGCAGGCTATGGGCCAGGCCTCCTATTGGCACACTAAGGAAAGTAAGGGACGACCACAAAACAATGACTGTAATAGTTAATTTGAATTGGCAACTTGATTGGATTTGGAAATATCTAGTGTATTAACAAGGTGCACCTTTGGTTTGGTTATATCAGTGAAAGCTTTTCCGGAGAGGAGTCACTGAGGGGTGAAGACCCCCCTGAATGTGAGCAGAACCAGTCCATGNCCTGGGCATCCAGACTGAATAAAAAGGGGGAAAGGAGAAAGTGAGCTGAGTGCTTGCATTCTGCTTTCTCTGCTTCCTGACCCACCTTCATGTAAGCAAGCAGCCTCGTACTCCTGCTGCCACAGCCATGAACCTTATGCACTACCATGCATTCCCAGCCATGAGCCAAAATAAACTACTTACTCCCTTCACTTGCTTCTTGTTTGAGTATTTGGTCACAGCAATGGGGAAAGTACTAATACAGAAATCAAACCATTGATCCTGACAGACACTCATTGTATATGGGGTGCCTCCAAAATGTATGTCTGAGATTCTGAAAGAGCTGAGACTCGATAGGCCTCAAAGGCCAAGGTGAAGAAAGTTCAACTGGCCCATCTGGGCAATGAAGAGCTACTGTGAGTTTTGGGGTGAGTGTGGTGGGTAGGGGCAGAAGGTGAGCAATGTTGAGGAGACCAGCAAGAACAGGGTACACAGGTGGNGGTGAGGTGCATGGAGAGGAGGGGGGCTGGGGAAGTTATGGGCACACCGCAATGTGAAAGAGGAATAGGAATGTGAGGAAGCCAGCCCTGAAAGGCACTGATGTGACTCAACTCAAAATCAGGTTACAGGGATTTTCTCAAATACTAGAAAAGAAAGTCTCTGAGCAGCCAGGCATTGAGGAAGAGCACACACTCTGCAGATCTCCAAGGGAAGCAGAGCCCCAGGCAGCTCCAGAGCCAGCCTCCACAAGACATCAAGCACACTGCTGGGTCTGGATCGGGCCCAGCCCCAAACCTGGAGCTCGACTGCTGGATGACTTTGAGGGAAAGGCTCTGACCTTGGAGTCAGAAAGCCAAGCTCAAAGCCGGCTGTGCACTTGTCCCCTTGTGTGAACAAGAATTCTCTCAGCATTTTCCTGTGAAAAACAGAGCTACTCCAGCCCTGTCTACTGCGCAGCCTCACTCACTCAAACATCCGAGAAGGTGCTGCATGTGAAAACATGTTAGTAGTTTGCCATCAAATTAAGGAAAGCTTTTCCTACANGTGATCGCTGGGGTCAGTTAGTTCTTAGGGTCCCTCCCTCCAGACACCCCAACACTTCACTCCCTAGCTCATGTATGAGACTCTGTGTCTGACTCCCTAGATTCGTTGCATGGATGAATTGTTTATTTTTATTTCCTATACAATACCTAGGACAATGTTTNCCACCTAGTTGGAGCTCTGTAAATGTATGATTGGTTGATGACTGATTGATTGTTAGATTGATTGATTGGATGGCTGATAAAAGTAAACCCATAACAAGATTCAGGAGTCTAGGCAGACAGCTCAGTGGGTCAAGTACTTCTCTTCCAAACATGAGGANCTGAGTTCAAATCCCCAGAAGCTATGTGAAGATGGATGTGGTGGTCCATGGCTGTAACCCCAGTGTGCCTAAGGTGCAATGGACGACAGAGACAGAAGAACCCCAAGAAGTTTAAGGGACAACTAGCCCCCCACATGCAGTGAGAGTGAGCAACAAGAGTCAATGTCTCCAACAAGGTGNGAATCAAGGGTTGACACTCGAGTTTGACCTCTACATGTGCATGTCCACCCACCACCACCACACTCAGACACATGGACATGCGTGCATACATGCGTACATACANAGGTACAAAGATGTTTTTAAAAAGGATGTTTTAATCCTGTTTATCTCCTTCTACTCTGTGACTCATCTCAATAGTAATGCTAATAAATAATAATAATAGCAACAACAACAACACGGACGCCTGGCTGGAGATTCTCCCACCTCCTCCCCTATTCACTGAACGTCCCCCATTTGTCTCAGCAGGAGGTGGGGCAGAGCAGTGGCTACCAATCCAGACTCCACTGCCCATATAATGTGAGTGAGTAACCTCTCCAGACCTCAGTTTCTCCATCCATAGCTAGGGGAAACATCAGACATCCAAAAGTTGCTTTCGGAGTCTTGTTGGGTCTTCTGGGCCTGAAAGCAGCAAGCGCTCAGAGCTTGACAGCTGTTGTTGTTATTGGTGCTGGGACTGTCCAGGGCCAGATCACCATGGTCAGAGGGAAGTATTTGGATACAAATTTTCCATCAGAACAGATGATTGTGAGCGCCTGGCGACAAGCAGTGGATGAGGCTTCTCATTACTTTAAACTGCAGAAGCAGTCAGACCCCCAAAGCCGTCTTAATGTCCCCGTTATCAAATGACATCTGGGGTTAGGGGCACTGAATGGATCAGTCACCCTTATGGTGCCAACCCAGCGTTAATGGTGCAAGTGAATTACAAACAAGGCCCACCTGCTGTGCTCAGCAACAAAACCCGGCAGGAGGGTAATTGCCCGGAACTAGAGCACAGGGGGACACAGCGGGCACGGAACGCATTAACCACAGGAAGGACAACTTCCCAACACTTTCCTTTCTCCATGAGACCTAAGGAGAAGCCAGCAGGCAAGAGAATGCAGGCACCAGATGGGAACTCTCCAGAATCATAGAAGAAAGGCACTTCTAGACTACCACAGCTGGCCTTCAGTCCAACCCAAAGACCCAGGCCAGCTGCATACAGGCTGGTGGTCCCAATGTCAACTTAGGCATAGTCTTAGTTACTCTTCTATTCCCTGANAAAACACCATAACCAAAGCAGCTTACAAAAGAAAGCACATGGTTGCAGAGGGTCAGAGGTCATGACTATCATGGCTGGGAGAGCTAACTGGGAATGGGGCTTGAGCTTTTGAAACCTCAAATCCTATCCCCAGTGACACATCATCTAACAAAGCCACACCTCCTAATCCTTTCCAAATTAGTCCCACCAACTAGGGACNAAGCATTCAAATATATGATCCTATGGGGGCCATCCTCATCCAAACACCACAGGCACCAAGGATATCCAAGCTCTAAGTCTCAGCTTCCTGCTGTGGCAGACAGCCTCCCCCCCTGCCGTGTTAAGCTACATAACATGGGTGCTCAGAAGGCAGTGCTGGCTCCTGAAGGCTTGGTGGAGTAGACAGGAGGGGCATGAAATCCACNTACACACTCACCATGCATTTTTAGAAAGAAATCCAATCTAATTAATTCTCCTCCAAAGACTAAGAGACAGAAATTCAAGGCAGGTAACTTGAAAAGAACAGCAAACTAGGCAATGAGAAGGCCTGGCAGTCTTCCTGCAGGACCGAACTGATTTTGTGGGCAAACTGTAGGACGTTCAGTTCAATGATCAACAACACTGTGGGGGCTTACCATCACCTTGATGCTGTTCCCTGAGAGCCTGATGTGCAGGGTCTAGGTGAAACCCTAGGGCCTTGTGGTTCCTGCAACACAGCCTTGATGCTCCCACCTCAGGGCCTTTTCTTACACTCAAATGGCACACTCTCCCCTGACTCCTGGGACAGCGTCCATCATACCTACCAAGATCCCACCTCCTCCAGAATGTCTCACCTAGAACATGAATGCCATCGGCCTCCTTACAACTCTTATTTAGATGGATTTTTCCTACACACACTTGCCAAAACATAAGATCTTCCAGAGCAGAAGTTTTGTCTATTTTATTTCTTATGTGTCCAAAGCAGCTAGAACAATGCCCACCATGCAGTAGGTGTCCTGTGAGTGGACCTAGAGGCATGTGCATGGAAACCCCATGCAATGGAGGTATCTACAGTGCAGAAGGAAGGCCTGTGCACTGAGAGCCCAGAGCTACCAGGAGGTTACTGTTCCTGCTTGGAAAGGGGGCAGCCCCAGCAGACCATAGAGTTANCTCCTTCCTATCGATCAGTGTGACAGTTCAGAGCAGAAGGCAATATTGGAAGCTTCCTAGTTGCAATTTTTTTTTTTTGACAGCAAACAAGATGAGGTGAGGACCAGAGAGTTTCAAGGTTTTGTCCTAGATACAGGAGAACCTGAGGCAGGATGCCAGGCTCTGCCTACCAGCACATCCTGGAGGGAAGGGGCACCACAAGGGAGCAGGTTGACCCTCAAGAAAGTTGAGAGGAACTGATAGGATTTGGATACAAAGCACTCCCCTATAAGCTCACAAGTTGATGGCTTGGTCCCTATCAGGTAATTCCAAACACTGAGCAGTGATCAGATCATGGGGGCCTCAGACTTCATCAGTGTCTCAAACAATNGACTCAGAAGTTGATTGACATTAGTGGGAGGGGAGTCCTGGCTAGAGGAAGTAAGTCAATGCAAATATTCTTTTCTCTCTCNTCTTTTGTCCGTCTTTTTCCCTCCCTTACCTGGCTGCCATCAGGTAGGCAACTTTGCTCTGCCATGCACTTCTGCTCTACCTCACCAGAGGCTCAGGAATTTTGTGTCACTGGAAACTACCAAAACTGTGAGCCAGAATAAAATTTTCTTCCTTTAAGTTGCTTTCTCAAGCACTATGTCACAAAACACGCGCACGCGCGCACACACACACACACACACACACACACACACACACACACACACTGGTCATTGCTGAGATTCCCTGACCATGTGGTTCATAGGTCGCTGGAACTGATTTCTGGGAAGATTTGGAATCTGAAGATTTGAGCTAGAGAAGCCCCTGAATATTAAGTTCTGCTGGATGGCTGGTTCTTGTGGGAACCTAGAAGACCAGAGGCAGGTAGGCATGTGGACGCTGAAGACTACTCATGAGGCTGTGGGTGGAAATGAGGGTTCTACCAGGAGCTGGACTAGAGTCTGTTCACGTTACATTCTGGCAGAGAACTTGTCTACGTTTTGTCTGTGCCCTAGACACGGTGGGAAGCTGAATCTGAAGCCGACGGGCTAGTTAACCCAGGGAGGAACATTTCAGAAGAGCCCAGCATGCCTCTCACTGGCTACCTTCAGCAACGTTTAAAGTGAGATTTATGAGCCAAAGAGCAGAACAGCAAGATCTGAAAGCTTTGTAACTTGGTAAGGAAAGCTCTACGAAGCTGGGACTAAGGAAGGCCTGGTTACCGACTCCCTTTAAGCTGTTTTCCTAGGCATTTGGTCACTACGACATGAATATCAGCAACTCAAATGTGAACCCTTGCTTTCAGAACNAGATCCCTGAATCTGGGCTTCAAAGCTTCCTGAAGACTGTCCAATAGAAGCTGCCCACTTCACAGATATCCAAGTGACACTCAGAGAAACAATGACTTACACAAACTCAAGATCTAGCTCCAGAATGGAATCTAAAACCACNGTCTCCACACTGCCCCATCAGTGCCTTTTCCTGAAAGCACTGGCTCATTAAGGCCTTCAAAACTATCTTCTACAAACCAGCCTGAACTAGGNTGGGTATACCGCTGTGTACAAGAGAGATAACGTGTGCTGGGAAACACAGACAGGGAAACACAGACAGGTAGCCATCAAATCCAAAGTGAACAGTGTTATCATTGGTTACCATGGTAACACTGAGTCAGGGTTACTGAAGCCAGGCTTGAGGGGTCAGGAATGACTCCTCAGAAGAAAGAACATTTAAATAGAGACCTGCACGGTGATTTGTATTTACCGAAAGGGAAAGGCAGAAGAATGGGAAGAGGGACCAGTCCACAGCTGGCCAGAATGGCAGAGAAGCAGGGACCTTTTGTGATCAGAAGACTGTAAGTCAATGGCAGGGCCTGCATCAGCCTTAGCAAGCTAAGAGGTCTGAGCTGTATTCCAAGGGAAGGATTTAGACACGGGATTGGCACAGCAAGGGTTTTTTATAGAAAGACCACTCTGGTTGCAATCTGAGGATCGTTTTAGAGAGACCATGTCTACGGTCTAGAAGGTGCATTGGACGGGTGTTGACATCCTGGAGAAACGTGGGGGTTGTGTGAGTAAGGTAGCGGCAGTGGAGAGGGAGACATGTATATCTGCAGAAGTTAGGGCTTATGAGAGCTAGAGACTGAATGCAGATGTGGAAGAAACAAGAAGCAAAGGTGATAGCCAGGCTTCTAGGATGTGCCTAGACCGTGTCCTGAGACAGCACCAGGGAAGACTGTAGAAGAGGGATTGGCTNCCCAGCAGGACAGAAGAAAGTAAAAGCAGGAAGAAGGAATAATACACCCAGAGATACCAGGAGCAGGGCCTTGAGTGCTCTCATTCAGAGCCCGGGCTAGTCCAGGCCAACCTCCTGGGCCCCATTCCTCCTCTGTCCATGGTGCTTCCCAGGCTCCAGAGCTTCTGTGAGCTTCCTACATTGGGACCATTCACTCTCCCAGGAGCTGGTCCCCTNCTCTTCCAAGGTTAAGGGTCATTTTGGATAGAAATTATATTAAGAAAGGTACAAAAAAAATTTTAATTCCCCCTAAAAATGCTGCCCCTGGCTTACCATACCACTTTAGAAGCTATCATGGAGAAAGAAACAGCAGAGTGTGTTGGTGAAGAATGCTGCACTCTAAGGACAAATTCCAACTCCAACACCCATCTACTAGCTGTGTGACCCAGGTAAGTTACCTCACCTCTCTGAGCCTTGTTTAGCAGTTTGGGAAAGTGGGGGTATTAAATAGTGTCTCTTTATAAGCTGTAGGGGGTTAAATGAGTCAGTATTTGTTGGAATAGGGCAGAGTACCTGGTACCTTGTAACAGTTCCACAGTTGATAGATTAGCAAATGCTAATGAGGCAGGAATTAGCTGGCATCTTTGGTGGGAGTAGGGCCTGAGGAGGTGCTGTTCTTAGGCCCAGGAGCCCTAGAGAAAGAAGGGTTTCACACACTCTGACATAACCTCAAAGGTAAAACACTGGGCTGAGGCAAAGGAACAGATGAAATCAAGTGCAGCCATAGATCACCCAAGACAGAATTATCCCAGGCACATAGCTTCCCTTAAATGTCATGTTTGTTTCTGAAACAGCAAGGCTGTGACTTTGATGTCAGTGTGCAACCAGACCCACTGTATGAGGGCAGGTGGGCCTGCTTGATATGTCAGGCTTTCTCTATGCAGNGGACTCATGGTGTACTTGTTATGCAGCAAAAGACGTGTGACTAGGGTCTAACCTGAGCAATCAGCAGCATTCGCAGCATAGCCAGGAAGGCAACAAGGGCCTGCTTTGCCAGTGAATGGGATTTACCAGGAAGCAGGAAAAGGTACCTACTGACGCAGGGCACCCTGATACCATGTTCAACAGGTTTGTGCTGCTTCTCCACTCTGCCACTGCCTGATGAGAACAAGATAGCCTTAACAAGGGACAAGAGAACCTGTGCTTCTCTGGAGAGAGCTGTGTTCCTGCCTGGCCGGTGAATGGCTTCTGGAGAGCAGAGTATACAGGGATGGTTGGCATCCAGGCTCCTTCTCCCTCTGCCTCCTCTTCCTCCCCTCCTGCACCTTCTTTATTCTTCTACTCATCACCATTTTCCCCCAATACCAACTGCCACATGTGTGTGCCTGGAGAGATCCAGAGTCACTCGGGCATCATCAGTCTGTCCTGGGGCACACCAGAAAAGATTGCTCCTATAGGCCAGACCGCATGAAGGCTCTCACTCCAGTCCCATTCTCAGGACCCAGAACCTGGGTGGAGCTTGAGCCTAAAGAGAAACAGCTCTTTAGGGATAGATTCTAACTGATGCCTCGGGTTCCCAATACCTGCTTTCTTTTCTTTTCCTGTCTTTTGTGTGTGTGCANGTGTGCAAGGTGAGTGTGCACATACATGTAAAAGCCAGAAGTCAATGCTTGACGTCTTCCTCAGTTGCCCTCACCTTATTTTTTTGAGACAAGGTCTCTCACTGAGCCTGAGCCTCACCGATTGGCTAGACTGGTTGACCAGCCAGGGTCCTCCTATCCTACCCCCTACCCAAAGCAGAATTACACACATGCACTGCAACATCTGGC
>LZPO01055235.1:46840-65537 GCA_001675575.1 Neotoma lepida
ATAGGGCAACTGCACATACAGCACTCACACATAGGGCAACTGCACGTAAAGCAACCCCGACCTGTGGGACATCATGATCTCAGCTGCCTTCCAGCCTCTCCACCATGCCCTGGTGGAATTGGCCCTGGCTATACATTGCTTTAATTATTGTCTTCTGCTTTTCTATCGTTTCCTGACCTCCTTCACTTCTTGGCTTCTCTGTCAGGCTAGACACCAGGGCTGCCTCGCAAACAATGATTTATCACTTACACACTAGCATCCCCGCCTCATGGTTAACACAGGGTGTGGAATGGACAGACCGGGGCCCTTTCCCAAGCACAGCTGAGAGAGTAGGGGTACAGAGGCAATCAACCAGGCTATAGGCAGAGCCTGCTCATTGCCAGGAGCCAGGGACAGGAAGAGAAAGTGATTGACAACTTTAGGTTCCAGCCAAACTCCTGGGAGAAAACAGACTACATGGCATAAAATGGCACAGAACATAATGTCTCCCGGTTCACAGATTCCTCCAATCCAAAGTTGTGGCCAGCTGGTAATCTGGTTGAAAAGATTATCAGGACCAGTTCAATGTTTCAGTGAGACAACGAGCAGGTTAGAGTGCAGAGTGCACCTCGCCTGACCATGGGCTGCAAAGCTCTCCCATTGGACCACTCAAGTGCCCCTTCAGAGCTCAGGGGCTTCCTGCACCAGCACCTGAAGCACCTCCATACAGGGACCTAGCACTTCTGGGGTGGAAATACATAAGGTATCTCCTCCATGTGCCATCTGATTCAGAGACCTGTACCAATTGTTCCTGTACCCTCAAGGTAAGCATAAACAATGTGTGCAAGTACACACATGTATGCACATACACACCATGTACATGCTGCCCCACACTCATGGTCAGTTTTCTCTGTGCTATTTGGCTTGCAGATTACATTCACACATCAGCTCTACACAGATTAGTGGGTTGCACAATGCAGAGCTTTGTGTCTCCACAAGCTCACCGACATCGGCTAACTACATAGATAGTGTCCTTTCCCTCAGCAGCAGGGTGTGGAATTCACAAGACATGGGTTCTAGTCCCAGCTGAGAGCCACGTCTCTCTAGACATGAGACAGAGAGGTGTGGACTGTGATGCCCCACAGGACAAAAAAAGACACAGAGTGAATGCTACTTACCCATGGTCAGCCGGTCAGTAAGCATGTNACTGAGTTCAGGGATAACCGGAAGTCCCTCTCTTAATCCCACTCCATACACACACTGACAGCATCTTCATTGTTTCCATAGTCTGAGCTCCCACAACAGGGAGCAGCCCCAGTGGCCCCCATACCTACTGACCCCCATCTCCCACCGCTCACACACAGATTGCCTCTCATCAGGAAGGTGGTTGGCTAGAAATGGTTTTTCTCACGAACATTCCAGTCATCACGTGCATCATCTCCTGTCCCCAATCNCCTTCTCTCTCTCACTGTGTTCCCTGCCCCACACAGGACTCAATACCCTCACGGCTGGTGGAAGCTTGGTGCTCCTCTGTGCCTTGTTCTATCCTAGAACAAGCAGGGACCTCCCTCTCTTTCTGTCATAGACAAAGCCCCAAAGCCATCTACTGTCCACCAGAAGGCAGCTCAAAATTAATCAAGTTGTTAATGAGGGCTACATTTACAACTTCAATTGTCAAGTCTAATAATTCCCTTTAACTGAGATCTTTTGCCTTCATTAAAGTAATCAGTGCCTGTCAGGAAATGATCAGAAAAACAAGATTTCCACTTGTGGAACCCCACATGCTACACATTTCATCATAGGGAATCAGGCTCAGTCAATTCTTTCAAATATTGCCACCCCTTGACAAGACTAGTAAGTTTTTTTTTCCTTCAAAAGTCTTAATAAGATATAAAAAAAAAAAACCTTAGGCACTCAATCAGGAATTAATTAACGATTAACCATTATTTGGCAATACCATGAGGACCCAGAAATACTTGATAAAACCCCTGCTTTCATAGATCCTAACATAATCAGAAAAATCAACTTAACGCTGAGATATATACCAGCCCAGCAGATTTCTATACTACAAATATGATAATAAGCCATTAATTCATTTAACAAAATATCACTTGGACTCTATTAAAATATACTGTGCATAGACATTACCCATTGTGTAGTTCACAGTTAGACAAGATGTGTAGTGTCCTAGTTAGGAGTACTATTGCTGTGATGAAACACCATGACCAAAAACAACTTGGGGAGGAAAGGGTTTATTTGGATTGCACTTCCACATTGTAGTTCATCACGGAAGGAAGTCAGGACAGGAACCTAAACAGCGCAGGAACCTGGAGGCAGGTGCTGATGCAGAGGCCATGGAGGAGTGCTGCTTACTGGCTTGCTCCTCATGGCTTGCTCAGTCTGCTTTCTATAGAATCAAGAACCACCAGCCCAGGGATGGCACCACCTACAGTGGGCTGGGCCCTCTGCCATCAATCACTCATTAAGAAAATGCTTTACAGGCTTTTGTGCCTACAACACGATCCTACAGAAACATTTTCCCAATCAAGTTTCCCTTCTCTGATGATATAGCTTATGGCCAGTTGACATAAAACTAGCCAGCAAATGCAATACAAACATACCATCCAAGAGCCTACAGGAAGTAGGTTATAGTAGCAAGAGATATAGGACAAGATAAAATATGACAAGCAAATTAGGAGAAGAATGACTGAGTTCCGTGGAAACAGGGCAGCAACAAGGGTTACCAGAAAGTTTCCTTCAACAACAGGGTCCAAGTTACAATTCCTCAAGGAGGTGAGCTGGGTCACTCCACATCACTAGGAGACCCCTATGCTTCCTAAGCAAACCTAAGATTCACCTTGGAGAATGAGAAGCTTTTATATCTGTTCCAGGCTCAATCCGCCTGGCCTGAGTTAGAACACGCAGTTCATCTATGTTCAAACACAATTGAGATATGCCTGAGGAGAAAGTGTACTTCCAGTGTGCCTGTGTAGGTGCATCAAGATATGATTGTCTAAGAGAGAAGACCTGCCCTAAATATGTGTGGCCACCAGCCAAGAGGCTAATGTTCCCGATGGAATGAAAAGGGGGAAGGGAGGGAGCCTTGAAGCACAAGAATGCTGCTTATCTGTTTCCTGGCAGCCTGAGGTGAGCAGCCTCCTCCTGTACATGCTTTTGCCACCATCATGATCCGACTCACCTCAGGTCCAAAGCAAAGGAAGCAGCAGACTTGGGGTTGAAACTGAGTCAAAATATTGTTTGAAATTGTTTCTTCAGGTATTTGTCACAGGGGTGGAAAACTGACTCACAGCAGGAGCATAAACAGATGGATGTATAAAGCCTCTGACCTTGCTGAGCTTTCTGTCAAATGGGGTATAAGCCCGAAAGGAGACAAGACTTAGGAAATGAAGGGAAATCTACATGCCCAGGATGTGCCTGAAAATCTGGGAGATTCACAAGACTGATCCCCAAGGTTATGTAAGCAATGGAACTCTAGGGAGAAGGGTCTCACTAACCAGATGAGCTGACTGAAATGTGGGGGGTGGGGCTCTGCGTATGGAGCTCTCATAAGCAGTCGCCCATGCTGAAGTGGGCTTTCCAGTGCTGGAGCCATCTTTGAGTCAACCGTGCTCCTGTGAGCAATCCCAATAAGCTCAAGGCTTCACTGGGGTAGACTTATGTGTAGCTGTTTATTGGGTCTGTCCTTGGTGCCCTATCTGGAGTGAAGAGCCCCCAGGAAAAAAAGTCACACAGTGTGGGGGAGGCAGGCAAACTCCAGCAGCAAGGACAACAGATAGGTACCTGACCCTCAACAGTAGGTTCCTGACCCAGGCAGGGTGATAGGCCACAAGGAAACATGCCAGAGCCCATGCTGTCTCAGCTGAATCACTAGGATAGGTTGGATGTGAGCATGCTGCCTGAGACCCCAAGCTGACTGTGGTGGTTTAAATGAGAATGGAACCCACAGGCTCATATATTTGAAAGCTTGGTCCCCAGTTAGTGGAACTGCTTAGGAAGCATTCGGGGGTACGGCCTTGCTGGAGGAGGTGTGTCACTGGGGATGAGTTTTGGGGTTTCAAAAGCCCACACCAGGCCCAGTTGTGTTCTATTTCTGCCTCCAACTTGTGGATCAGAGGCACGCCCTCAGCTATTGCTCCAGCACCATGCCTGCCACCGTGCTTCCGGCCACAAGGGTCATGGACTGACCCCTGAAACTGTAAGCAAGCTCCCAGCTAAATGCTTTCTAACTTGCCTTGCTTCTTCACAGCAATAGAATAATAACTAAGACACTGACAATGGTAATAACAACAGCCCCTCTGATTCAATGGCTGCTCCCTCTCGGAGCTAGAAGCTCCATGCTTCCCTCAGAGAGTGCCTCTTCTATCCTTCTGGGATCACTAGGGAGAAGGAAAATGGAGAAGGGAGAGGAATGGTAAGACTCCGGAAAAGATTCATGAAGTCCTGGGAGGCCACAGCAGCCACAAGTCTCAGGCCACTGCTGGCCACTTTCCTCTATCTACTATCAGAACCATCATCTGTGTGTGTGTGGTGGGAGGGTGGTCTATGCATGTGAGTATATGGGTGTGTGCACCTATGCACATGCAGAGGCCAGAGGAGGATGCCAGGCATCTTCTCTCCTTCTCTACCTTATTGCCTTGAGACTGGGTCTCTCACTGAACTGGAAGCTCACCTTTTCAGCTAGGCTCCCTGGCCATCCAGGGAGCTCTCAGTATCCACCTGTCTCTGCCCACCTCCCAGTTCTGGGGTTATAGGTACGCATAGGCATGCCCAGTGTATATTTTTACATGGATGCTGGGGATCCGAACTCAGGTCTTCATGCTTGGGTAGCAAGCTCTCTTATTGAGCCATCTCCCCAGCCCATAACCATCACCTTCTGAGTGCCTCTCATGTTCTGTGCTAGGAAGTGTACTTGGTGTCTACACACATCTTGTTTCTAATCACATTTGAGTGTGTGCATGCAGGGTGCGAGTGATCCTGACAATGATGTTACACACACTGGATGCTATTCCTTCATGATGCATGCAGCTGTGAAGGCCTCAAGCATCATAACTGGGATTATGACACACTGGGATCTGACCACAGTCTGTTCTTCCACATTTTAGAACTCTTGGTGTGAAGTCCTTTGCAGCAACCTGAACAGTCCAGGAAGTCACTAAGTAGCAAGTAGCCATGGTCCCTAAGTCCCAGCACCCCAATCTAAGTGCTGAGGAGCAACAGATGTGAGCGAACCACTCCTGGCTCTACTTCAAGCTGTCGACAAATCAGTCTATTCCATTCCTAGCCCCAGTTTTCAATGGAGAATGATCAGACGTGGGCCTGATACTCTTTTCAGATTCTTCCTGCTGTGACATGCTGTGACCTTGAGGTTCTAGCCTAAATGATCTAAGTGAACATGGACATGAAACTGGAACCAGCTGGGCAAGTGTCCCAGCATCAGTGTACTTAGCATGGTCCAGGCCTATGACACCAAACACAGCTTATCTCAAGGATACGAAGGGCTGAGAGAAGACTTGATGAGCGCCCACAGACAAATCCTGGGCCTATCTCCAGAGTCCCCGGAAGCTCACAGTCTTGTAGTATGCCTGTCTCCCCCATCCTTCCTTCCCTTCACTCCTTCCTACCCCAGTCATTGATGGAGACTTATAACCGCAGACCACAGGGAGCATGCCACAGTATCTCCCAGGCATGCTCATCTTGGGTGACCATGCCCACCCCACCCCCCGACTCCTGACTCTTCTGCACATCACATATGACCCCACTGTGTTCTCCATCTTCCATCTAGCACAGATAGGTGAGGACAAGTGTGGTCCTCAGCAGGGACCACAATGCCAGCAAACTCTTCCTCCACCATCTTCTGCCCACCCACACACACAGCCCCACCGCCTCGGCTTAAGGGGCTGGCAAACAGGCGCTGGCACACAAGAACAAACAATCTCATCTCCAAGTGCGTGTATTTTGTCTTCATTATGCCACTGTGAAGGTGTTAATATACAACTTACAACATATTAATCACCCCTCTAACTTCCAAATGCTAAATGCATCATTAACATTCATGTTTTCTTCAATTACTTGGCTGTTCTGGGGGAGGGGAGCAGGTTGGTTCCTCACTCTATCCATCTCCTTTGGAAGACTCCAGAATCATAAAAGGCAGCCTGGGCCCCCACCACTACTATACAAGAGGAAATTCCTGCTAGGGCACTCAGTACTGACACCTGGCTCTAGCGAGGGCTGGTCGTCAAATACAACTAGAGGGTAAGAGAGAAGGCTGGCGGGAGGAAAGAGGGGCAGATCTAAGGAGGTGGGGCATTCACGTTAGCCAATGAGTCTATCTCCTTCATTGTGAAGAGACCGTGGCTCAGGGAGGGTAAACGACTTGCTCCAAATCACACAGCTGTCGAGTGGAGGTGGGAAAGAGGGGGAAACTGAACAGAGAAGAGGAACGGACAGTGGAATGTTAAAAGTCTGAGCAACTACAATGCAAAGCATGGAGAGAGAGAGACGGGGCAAGGACAGATACACGATGGGTCGGAAAGATGAAAAGATCTGAATCCTGTATAAGCTCCAAGCTACCTTGAACTTCACCCAGACAGCTCAAACCAAGCTCTCTGAGCAGGGTGCCTAGACGGGGCATAAACAGGACTGGCTGAAAGGAACAGGAGGAGCAGAGAGCACTCAAGGGTTGGCCCTCCACCCCAGGTCTCTAAATGCAGCCAGACTAAATATGACACATAATTAAAATGTCATTACCTCACAATTGTGCCAGCCAAACTTCACTAGGAATTTGTCACAGACGCTGGTGGCTACAAAAATCAATCTGCTATTGTATTCCAACAAATCAGATTCAATAATCTCCCTGCCAGTGGGTTGCAGAATGGCTCGGAATTAAAGAGGAAAAGAGAAGAAAAGGCTCCTGCTGGCAGGTCACTTCCTTGTCTGCAGGCTGCCGTCCAGCCAGGCCCTCCAACCTTGAGATGGGAGCATCCAAGGTCAGCACAGACTGTGGCTTCCAGGGGGTTAAGGCAGGGGACCCAGGGCAGGGCCAGCCGCAGCAGGGGCAGCTTCTGTGAGCACCTCCTGGGTCTTGGAAGACACAGGCCTTGATGGCTATGAGGACCACAGGCAAAAACCCACCAGGTGTATCACCATTGGTGGAGGACTTCCTGGGACTCTCATAACTTATGAGAGTTATAACTTCACCATGAGGAAGAAGTCTTAGAGTCTTAGTGAGAGTCATGACCAAGGTCACCTCTCAGTAGACAGGACAGAGACTAGTGTGTGACTTAGGACAGAATTTATCCTGGAAAACACACNCACGCACGCACACACGCACACAGGCACGCACACACACAGGCACACACGCACACACGCACGAACACTCAGGATCCAGAGTCTACAGGCTCCCAGAAGTGTGCCAGAAAGAGCTAGCCTTGATGGTCTGTCATATGCCCCCCTTAGCCTGGTGGCTTTGAGCCCTAACTAGCCTTCCCCTATCCTGCACCCAGCTGTCTCCTTTGCTAAGCCCAATACCTCATCCTGGGCTGTAGTGGTTTCTTCTCTGGCTTCCCCATCTCCATTTCCTCCTTCCTCTGACCCTGCACATCCATTCCAGATGAAGCTCCTACTGTGCCCCTTTGACCTTGACCCTCCATGCTCCAAAACCTCCCATAGCTGCCTCGGAGCCCCAGCCCCGCCCCCTTCTCCACCCCTTAGAGGAAAATGCACCCCTCGAAGCCTCTGTTGTCCCTCTCTGTGAAGCAGACACTTCTATCCTCACTGACGTATTGTCACTCCTCTCTGCACCTGGTACCTGCCCCCACCTCTTCCTTCCTCGGGACTGCCCCTGACTATGCGTGTACTTGGTTGTGTATTTTCCTCTAGCTCTCTGGTTACTCATCAGTCAGCTTCTTGGTTCCTTCCCTAGCTTGGTCCATAAATGCCTGTTTCCCAGCTCTCTTCCTGTCACATGCCTTCTGCTCTTCTGANGGGACTGTGACTGTCGTCATCTGAGCCCACAGTCTTGGCTGCTTCTCTACCCAAGTGAGCCTCCAATCTCATGCCCACACTCTTCTGGATTCTGGATCCCATCAGTTACCCTTTCCCACCAAAATCCTGCTGCCAAACCAGCCATATCNCCCCCTTGCCTCTATCTTGCCTGTGTACAGCCATAAGCTCCTGTACAATGCTGTCTCAACATCTGTGAGGTACAGACAAAATCCCTTTATCCTGTGTCTTCTAGGACACTACATGCCTGGCTCTTGCCTNCTGACCTGGCCTAACTCTTTCTGGNACCCTCCCCGAGCCCTTTGATCACTGCCATTCCAAGCATCTCCCNTCACCCATGCTGTCCCACATCAGTACACACTGTAGCTGCCCTGGTTCCCCATGCCTTCTGCCCATGCACACCTAGATAGTACCTGGTTCCAGGAAGAGTTAGTCCTTCTGTGAACTCTTCCCAGCTACCTGTCAATCTTCACCCCACATGTGGGGGTTTGGCTTACTTCCTCTTTGGGGGGTGGGGAGTGAGGATGAGGCAATGAGTCTTCATCCTAAAGTCCCCAGTACCTAGCTTGATACCTGGTCTTTAGTTTAGNTCATTAAACNATGGGGGTGTGGGAGCAGAAAGGGTTGGAAGACACGATTGTGTCTTGGCCTGCAGGAAACCAAGCCTTTCCCCTCAAGCTCAGCTACCTTCTCAGTCACTGTCTGGCAGAGACCTTGTCCTTTCACAAATGTTTACAATGATATGTAAATAACTTGCCCAGGATGATGTATGTGGCCTTTCTGCCCTGGGCCTGCCATGGTCCATGCCAAGTGTGCTGTCAGCGTGGCTGCTCAAGTGAGACACTGAGGAATGTGGTCTGCGTGGAAGGGTGTGTGAGGGTATACCATAAAACATTGCACGCAGACAAATCTGGGCCCCATGCCATGAAAAATGTGAATCTGTCCTTGACTTCAGTGGCAAATGAGGCGTGAAAACGTATCAAAATGTGATATTCAATATATGGATGTATTTAATATTTTATGAGACTGGAGATCAGTTACCGAAGGTTTGAAGGATAAATCAAGCACCAAGCAGATGAACCTTCAAGCATCTGCCCTGATGTGTGCCTTTCCCCCGGAGGGGAGGAAAGAGGAGGAGCTCTGATAGGAACCCAGCCCTGGAGACTCCAGGGGGAACAAATCAACCCCCAGACACGTACTTTACCAACCCACAATCTCCTCACCACTGCCTCACACATTCTCTTCTGGAGCCATTACTGCCTAGTCTGCCTGCAGAGTTTCATCCATCCTGTGAAATCCTGCTACTTCCCTTGGAGCACACTCTAAGCCAGTGGTTCTCAACCTTCCTAATGCTGTGACCCTTTAATACAGTTGCTCACGTTGTGGTGACCCTCAACTATAAAATTTCATTGCTACTTTATAACTGTAATTTTGCTACAGTTATGAATCATAATGTAAACATGTGATGTGCAGGATATCTGATATGCAACCCCCTGTGAAAGGGTCATTTGACCCCTAAACTGGTCATGACTCACAGGTTGAGAACTGCAGCACTAGGCAGTTTACTTACTTAGGACCATCCCCTTCCTCACCAAGTCCCACAGAGAGTAGACATCCAGTTGCTCTGGGCTATTCTGTGCCCAGTGAACCTTGGTGTTCCATACACAAAAGAGCAGCCTTTACACACCGCCCTCCCCACCGCATGCTAAGTTTTCTGATGATGAAGACTAGCGGTGAGGTCTCTCTTACCTCAGCACTCCCCAGAACTAGGAAACTGAGAAGAAGAAGTTCTTGCACCATGAGCTGAGGCCAGAGACTGACGGGGAGTGCTCGTGAGATGGGGCTCTCTAGCAAAGCACTTGCTGAGCAAGTAAGTGAGCATGTGAAAGCCTTGGGTTCCACCCCAGCACTGAAACAGTTTAGAAGAGCCCTGGATGGCAGGCTACAGTGGAAAACTCACCAGGCCTGACACTAAGCTAGTGACTTTGCGGTTTGCAAGTTGTTCTCTCAGGCATCCCCGGAGACACTCTGGATACTGAGCACTCTGTACTTATTTAATACATGAAGAAAATAAGCCTCAGACAGGTTTTGTCACGGGACCTAATTCTGTTCTGTGTAGCCCGGGAGCAAGAGACCTGTCCCCACTCCAGCAGGGATCTCCCCACTGTGAGCAAAGAATGAGTGTTGTATCCCTATCTCCTTCAGTACTCAGTGCAAGGACAGTAGCCCTCACCAGCAAATAGAATGCTCCTCTACTCCAGGGCTCCCCAAACTTCACTGGTCATCACCATGACTTGGGTACGTTTTATAATTCCATCTTCACGGTCCCACTCCTGGACACTATAATTAAGTCTNGAGCAAGATCTGGCCATACATGTGTTTTTGTGTATTTGTCTCTGTGTAGCCCAGGCTATCCCAGAACTTGCTCTACAGACTTGTTTTTTTTATTATTAACAATCTTACTCATTCTGATAACACAAACCTAGCACCACTCACCAATGCTGCCCTCTAACTTCTCACCTGGGCTAGTTTGGTTGTTTGAAACAGGATCTGGCTGTGTAGCTCAGGCNATCTTTAAACCCTCAAACTTCCTGAGTGTTGAGATTACAGGCATGCACCACCACACAGACTTGATCTAGATCTTGACTNTATTTTCTCTAGCTCTGGCTTACAGGCTAGTGGACACCATGGTCCCTCTCTAAGAGAGGGGCTCTTCCTGCTGATCTCCTCCCCATATTTTTCTTTTTCCTATGAAATTCTCTCACACTGGGCACAGTGGTGCACTCCCGTAATCACAGCACCCAGGAGGTGGAGGCAGAAGGATCAGAAGTTCAAGATTATCCCTGGCTATATAGCGAGTTTGAAGTCAACCTGGACTACATGAGACCCTGTCAGAAAGAAAGGCGAGGGAGGGAGGAAGAGAGGGAGGGAGGAAGGGAAGGAAGGAAGGAAGGAGGGAAAGGAAAGAAGAGGAAAATGAAGAAGGAGAGAGGGAGGAGAGAAAGGAGGGAAAGAGAAGAGAAAGGGAGGGAAGGGAGAAAGAAATTAATTGTCCTAAGTTCTTCTCTGTCTTTAAACCACAATTTCCCCTGCTTGAGGTGACTGCCACCACCCCTGTCTTATTATGAGTCCCCAAGTCTGCACACAAGTCCAGTGTGGGCTGAAAGCTGCCCATTCAGCCCCCTGTGTAACCCACTCAGCAACCAGCTTGCCTTTGCTGCCCCAGGCGCTGCCTTGGTGCTGCCTTGAGTTTCATCTCTTGTGTGTTCTGGGGCAGCACCAGCAAGCCAGGGCTCCTACCCTCCATGCTGCTGACCCTGGGGCCCAATTCTATAGGACTGTCCTAGCACACAGAGCGCTCAGCAGCATGCCTGGCCTTTACTTAAATGCCAGCAGAAGCACTTCCAACTGTGACAGTCAGTCAAAGAAATGTCTTCAGGGGCTACGGAAATGGCTCAGTCAGTAAAGTGCTGGCCAGGCAGGCATGAGAACCTGAATTTGATCCCCAGAACCCCTGTTAATTAAAAAAAAAAAGTCAGGCCTGGTAGCAAGGTTTTGTAATCTCTTGCTTGGGAGGTAAAGCCAAGTGAATTCCTGACCACCCAGCCTAGCCAGCTTAGCAAGCTCCAGGCCAGAGAGGCTCTCTCAAAAACCAAGGTGGACAACACCTGAAGAATGACACTTGAGGTTGACTTGTGGCATGTATGTACACACACACACACACACACACCACATGCAAACAAAAACAAAAACAAAAACAAAAAACAAAACCCTTCAGATCTTGCTAACGTGCCCTGGAGGGTGACTCCTGACCAACTGAAAACCAAGGAGCTTATCNGTCAAAAGACAGTGGGGTCTAAGGCAAAGGGCACATCTTTAAACCCAACTCTGTGTTCCACCCATCAGCATGAGTTCCTTTATCTCAGTGACAAGGTCAATGTCACGAGACGTAAATGAAATTGAATTAAATAAACCAGTCCCGGTGAACATAGCTCAGNCAAATTGAAGAGGCCTTTAGNAGGAGAACTGAAAGAAAGCCCAAAGGCAGCTGTATGCAAGTAAGCCAAACCTCGAAAACTAAACCAACTAAATTAAATAAAAAGCCTGGATGTACAGTGTCTACTGATTTCCATGGTGTGAAGACCTCAACATGGTCAATTACAAGCAAGCAACCTGATGTCACTGTACACGGAACTGAGGCGAGATGGGCAGAACCATGCTCTCAGTCAAAAAATAAGCAGGACCTACCAGGTGTGTGACTGTGGGAAGAGTGGGTCTATGGCACAGCTGGAAATGGCTGCCCNGTCTACAGGCATTCATTCAGTCATTTCCAAGCAAAACAAAAAGCATTTCTGCAGGGGGCACATCTGCCAGTGGGTCTCAGCCTCTCTGACAGTGATCTCAGGCCTGCTGAATGAATCCCCATGGGAAAAACCAGAGCCCGCCTTCGAGCCCCTCCTTGTCATTTTCAGGCCTCAGTTGTAAGAGCCAGCATTAAACACAGTGGATATAGTTAAGTGTCAGTGAGACACTAACAATGAGGTGGTGGGTTATGAGATGCAATGACACTGCTATGTCACCACGCCATCAATCAGGACTAGGGGTGCTCTGGGTTGGACAGTCGTAGGCTCACCACCTTCTCTGTCAAACGTAAAGCTTGTTCATTCTCTCTCCCACCCGTGTGTGTGTGTGTGTGTGTGTGTGTGTGTGTGTTGCACGCATTTGAGTATTCCCGTGCATGCACCATGTCAGCCATGTGGAGGCCAGAGGAGGGCATATCATCTCTCCCTCTATTGCTCTCTGCCTCATCGCTTCATTGCCTCCAGGCAGGGTCTCTCACTAAACCAGAAGCCCACTGTTTTGGCTAGACTGACTGGATCATGAGCTCTCAGCATCTGCCTGTTTCTATCCTACAACACTGGGGTTTCGCACACACAGCCATGCCTGGCTTTTCATGAAGATCCTGGGGATTTGAACTCAGGTTCTCATACTTGAGCAAGCACTCTTACCCATGCGGTATATCCCCAGCCCCTTGCTCTTTTACTGCTCTGAGCTGGTTTGCACATCTGCAAAATGGATGTGTAAACCAATGCCCAACCCAAAAGGGCCACAATGAGACTGGCCTATGGGAAAACCTATGAGATGCTAAGCCAGCATCTTCCTGGTCAAGTGGTCCCCATACTGCCCACTATCCATTGCCATACAGGACCCAGTGCATCCTGAACCAGATGCTGGCCTGTGAGAAGCCACTGGTACTAATCAAGTCCTGTAGGTTACGCTTATTGACTAACAGACACTGGCTCAGGCAGTAAAAACTATAGCTTCTTAGCCTGACCTCACTTCTAGTCCCGGCCATGCTTCTTGAGTTGGAAGACAATGTGACCAGACACCCCATGCTCCTGTCAGCCATGCCTTTCCCGTGAGGACAATATCCTCTTGAACTAAAAACCAAAATAGACCCTTCCTTCTTCCCTTAGGTTGCTTCTTGTCATGTATTTTATCACAACAATAAGAAAAGCAGTTAACACACCAACCAGCATGGCAGAAGGAATGAATGGATAAAGAAGTGACTAAGTGGAGGGAAAGCCGGGCCATGAAGGTTCCATTTCAATCCTCCAAGTCCCCTGTTCAAAGAGAAGGGCAAGTCCCAAGCCACATNGTACCAGGTAACAAAACAGCCCCCACCCCCCGCCACAGCTTTTTGGCGTGAACAACTGTTCATTTCCTGTCCCATTAAGCTAGCCAAGGAACCACAGGCTAGCCTAACCTTCACTAGGCTAGCCTGTGGTTCTGAGCCCCAACTCAGCCACATTTTACTTTCTGTGCTCGCTCGCTCACACACACACACACACACACACACACACACACACACACACACACACAGAGAGAGAGAGAGAGAGAGAGAGAGAGAGAGAGAGAGAGAGAGAGANAGAGAGAGAGAGAGAGAGAGAGAGAGAGAGAGAGAGAGAGAGAGAGATTGAGTCTGTTTATTCCTTATTTATTTTGCTCATCAGCTCAGTCACTTTATTTCTGGGAGGAAGTCCAACTTTAAACACACACACACACACACACACACACACAGATAAAGCTACAATCAAGAGACAAGCTGCTTGCAAATGACTGGCGAACAGAGGAGTATCCCCCTCCTTGTTATTGTCCCCTCCCTTGGAACATGGAGGTTTTATCTTTAAACAAGAAGTCACTAATATGTTTGTGATTTGATTCAAGTCACTTCAAGTCACTCGTCCCATCTGAGCTCATTTTTTTTTTTTTTTTTGGTCTCAATTGAGGGGGCTGGACTGGGTCTCAAGAGCTCTTAGATTTGTAAGGGTCACTGACCTCTTTGCAGTTCAGAAGCAAGGCACAGCCTCCTTCACTTCACTGTCTAGACAACACTCTGCCTCCTACTTGGAACCGTCTGAGTGCCCAGAGTCCTTGGAGCCCCTGGGGTGGGGGCAGCCCCGAAAACTCGGCTCCACGCTGCTCAGTAGGGTCTGTATTCTGCAGCTCTGAATCCAGGCAAAAAGCCAGGACTGGCACCTCTGATCAAGGAGCAGAGGGAAGCTGGTGGCCTCTCCAGGTGGCCCTGAGACTGGGAAACCCCACTTGCCCTGGGTTCGCCTGAGGTGCTCCTAGAAGATTGCCACCCAGGCAACAAAGCTGAGGGTAACATTTATTTAATTTGGGGGGGGGGAGCTTTCTTAAGACTGAATAGGAAAGGGAAAAAAACTCATAAAGCCTTTTTACTCTTCTCTCTTCCTGATGTAATGGGACTATAAAGGCTGACAGGGCAGCCAGAGTCAGCCAGGTTGAAAGGCTGACTTGGCGTAGCGGGGAGGGGGAAGGAATCACAATTCCCACTGGGGAGTTGGAGCAAAGTACAGGGCTTAATTTATCTAAGGGCAAATGACACAGGCTCTAGGGTCTCCACAGTGAGGGGCTCATTTCTCCCACTTACATCTGAACCAGAGTTGCCAGTACTACCCACCCCACCCCAACGTTCCAGCAGAGGTCTTTACCCCTGCACAGAGGTCAGAGGGCAAGGTCACTTCTGGAACATATTGCCTGTGTGTTCCACTGTGGAACACATTGCACAGTGATGAGGATCTAAACCCAGCTGATGTATGAACAGCCCCATCTTTTGGGTCCTGAGCCTCGGGCTAAGGTACCGAAGTACTGTGTCCAACCTGCTTCAAGGGTACATCACTCAAGGGGGTACAAGGGGAGAGAGGGGAGCTCAGAGGTCCCAGATGTCTAGATCACCTATCACTCTTTGCTTTTCTTGTGAGAATGGAAGATCCAGAGCCACCTAGATTCTAGGCCTGAGGGCCCACAACCCAAAGAAACCTAGAGCAGGCATCCTGGGTCAGGCTGACACAAAACCCTGATTCCAAGAGTAACTGCTTTAAAGATCTATTACGTGGGGCTTTAGTAGCACAAGGAGTAGGTGAGGGCTGGGAACATAGAACCAGCCAGCTGGGCAGCCTCCATCACTGGCCTGGGCTTCCGAACGACTGCAAAGGCCTACAGTTCTTTGGAAAGCATTCACTAGGTTGTGGAGGAACCATAGTAGGTTTAAGCAGAGAATCTAGAGCACTGTGGTCCTGGAAAAAGGTCTCCAGTCCAAGTTGTCCCTCCTTAATCCCTGAGGCTATCCTTGAAGCAAGGCCCTTCCCTACCACCAACTCCATACAACATCTCCCGGGCACCCAAAGCAGCTGGTCCTGGGCAATAAGAATCATGAAGGATAATGGCTGGTGATGAGAACCTGGAGAGACTGCCAAAGGAAGATTTGATGNTTTTTTTTTTTTTCATTCTCTGCCTGTTATAAAACAAACAAAAAGCAAAAACTTCAAACCACTTGAGACATCTATCTGGACCAGGCTTAGTGACTTCCTGTGCAGANAGAAGATATGTCAGCCCTTGGTTTACAGAATAAAGGCTTCCAACATAGGTACTCCCCTGTGGTATGGAGCTTCTGAGTCCTCCTCCCAACAGCAGAAGCCTATCATCCCATCCTTGGATCTGGGCATGGCACTTCCCTTGACCTCCTCAGATATTCACAGACATGAAATACTGAGGATAGATGTAATTCTGCATTGGGGTAATGGTTTTTCAAGGATGAGAAGATGTTTTTCAGAATAGTCACTAGTAATGTGCCCATGCTCCTGAAATAACCCTCACCCGTGCTCCTGTAAGCAACCCTAATTTGGATCGCTAGGTTTGGTTCCCAGGATCCACAGGGCAGCTCACTACTCTCTGCAACTCCAATTCCAGAGTATTTGACACTCTTCCCTCGTCATAGGCACTAGACACAGACAAGGTACATATATATACATGCAGGCAAAACAGTATGGATATAAAATAAAAATAAATCAATCTTTAAAAAAAAATCACTGGGTTACAGTTTTTAAAAAGTCATAAAACAGAAGGCAGTAGTGGCACATGCCTTTAATCGCAGTACTTGGGAGGCAGAGGCAAGCGGATCTCTGTGAGTTGGAGGCCAGCCTGGTCTACAGAGTGAGTTCCAGGACAGCCAAAGCTACACAGAGAAACCCTGTCTTGAAAAAACCAAAAACAAATAAATAAACAAAAAANTACAGAGTGAGTTCCAGGACAGCCAAAGCTACACAGAGAAACCCTGTCTTGAAAAAACCAAAAACAAATAAATAAACAAAAAAAAACCATAAAACTAGAAGGGGAACTAGCCAGGAGGAGGAGGGAGATCTGTGGAAGTGGGAAGAGGAGGACAGGGCAGGTAAGGGGAGGCATGACCAAAATACGTTATATACACTTAATGAGANCATTAATTCAATAAAACGATGCTGGCTTTCCTTTCGAGCTATGAAGATCTCCTACCACAAAAGAAAGAGACAGAGCCTAGCCATCAGAGGCACATTCACGAGGAACAAGGGACAACCGTATGTAATACGAGATGTTTGGGAGATATGGGCCAAGCTGCAGCCAGCCTCCTGGAGGATGACAGACCCCTACCCAGCTGAAACCACAGGAGGTCATCCCAAGATAGCCATCCCCAGCCAATCAAGTCTAGACCACAAGAGCCATTTAGCTAGCTTGGGGCCATAAAAAACAACCAAGTGTGTTTTTATACCACTAAGTTCCTGGGTGGTTTGTTATGCAGCAGAAACTAACAGCTACATTCTCTTCGCCATTAATTGTTAAGGCAAATAACTGGTTGCATCCTCCAAGCTTAGGTAGACCAAGCAGGTCTCTAAGGTATCCCCAGGGCTGCCGAGGAAAGATCTGCCTCAGCATCAGAAGGCTGGGTTCAAACTGCTCTTCTGCTACCTGCCAGCTGTGAGACCTTATACAAAATATTTATCACCTCTCAGACACACTGCACCATTGGGCAAGTCAGCCATGTCCTGACAATCGTTGTGAGGATACCAGTATGGAGACAGGAAGATCCAATAACAGCAGGTGCTCAATAAATGCTCATGTCTTTTTTAACCAGCCAGACTAGATGGTCAAGGTGGGAAGGTGTTTCCCACCCGGACTCAGACAAAGTAGGAAGTACAGAAAGGGTCNCGGGGAGCCTTCCTTCCGGGAGCCTTCCTTCCATCTCTAGACCGTTCAAACTGCTAGGCCAGTGCAGGAGAGAAAGTGTCGCTGCGACAGCGACTTGGTTAGGTCACTGAGGCACTTAGCTTTTAATCTCTCAGAGAAAAGAGACATTTCTTCCCTGCGTTCACCACATCAGCAACTCTGTAAGTAAAACGTAAGAAAAAGCAGTCTTNATTCATTCCATCAAGCGGTAATTAGGGCTCGAACAGGAGTCTCCGTTGGCAGGCATTCCGGCTCCTCAAAGCTGAGCAGCGTTCTAATTGGGCTGCAGCCTGGCTAAGGGGCTCGTTCAGGCACTGGTTCCCTTTCCCCCTCACACCTTTCGAGGAAAAACAAACAAACAAAAAAACCTCTAAGACTTCACTATATTGGGAAATTAGACAAAGTGAGAAGCGCAACAAATAAGCAGAAAACACACACATAGCCACAACCTGGGGGACCCCNGCAGATGCTTAATGTAAACACGCTGGCTGGCATCAGCAGCCAAGGAAGACTGGGAAGCAATTTGATTTTTGTTGTTTAAAAAGAAGCAGTAAAGACACTGCCTTACATTATACTGAAACTCAGCTGCCTCCTGCTACTGCACTCGGTGGAAGAGAGAGGGAACCAGGGACAGAGCAGGGCAGGCAGCACCTGTTAGAGCAGCCAAGAACCGGAAAGGCAGAGGATCAGCAAGCGTGGAGCTTAGACACCACTCACTCACTCACTGGTCTCTGGAGCTCCAAGCCAGAAGCAGCGCCCTGGGAAGCATCTTCACCAGGCTCTGGTCACCCAGCAGGTAAGGAGCACAACCAGATGGGACCCCAGGAATGGAAGTCAACCTTCAAGGTGAGGGGACATCACTGACAGCAAAGCTACCTGAGCCGGGCTGGCATGAGGCTGCAATGCCCCCAGCTCTATGAGCTGCTAAATCAGGTAGNCTTGGGCCACACCCCTCAAGGTGAGAAAGGGATGGAATGTGCCCCATGCTGCTGGGGCCCCTTCTCACATCTCCCCATCCCTTCCCCACATGTCCTCTGCCTCGCCTCCCAAGCCAGCTCCTTCTCCCAAATGGATAGCCATCTTTTCTCTCTGAAATGGCCTTGCTGGCTGGAGCCCCATTCTACCTTTC
>LZPO01055235.1:66322-84529 GCA_001675575.1 Neotoma lepida
GGCGCTGTGCACCTCAACTTGTGACTGGGAGCAGTGTTGATGAGATGCAGGAGCTCAGCCTTTATGGAACTTTCAGTCCAGAGGGGGAAAGAAAAGAAAACACAAAAAGTAATTTCATAATGTACTAAGGCCATGACTGAAACTCACAAGCAGCAGAGATAAAGATATGAGGGGTGGGAAACTCTTTCTATGAGAATAGCCTGAGACTTCAAGGATGGATAGACACAGGCAGAGTGGAAAGCAGGGTAAAAAAAAAAATCTCAACAGGCAATGATGTGTACAAATACCCAGCCCAACTCAGACAGGAAAATCCTGGCATGCCACAGGTTGGGAAGCCAGAGAGAATGAGATGCTGAGCAAGAGGCAGGATGTCAGTGTGGATGTGTTTGGCTACAAGCAGTAGACAGCCTTCCAAAAAGTGCCTGGAACTCTTATAAGACAGGCTTATCACATGAGAGAGGAGGCTGCAAACCCTGTGGTTGAATTTGGAACTGGGGCAAGTCTTTNGGGACCTGATGCTTCCATCGCCCATCATCAAAATGTAAACAGTGTTTCCCTCGTGGTCCAGGCCGTGTCCTCAACCCACTGTACTGGTCTACTTCTGCAGCTGTAACAGGATACTAGAGGCCAGCTAAATTATAAACAATAGATGCTTGTGGGCTCGTTCTGAGGAGCTATGATTAAAGGGACACAGCTGATAAATGACTCTTCTTCCTGCATGGTAACACAGCAGAAGGTAACCAACTGTGAGGGCACAGAAGTGAGACAGGAAAAGAAAAGTTACTCACCACTAAAGACTCCAGGATAATAAATAGCCTTTGTTGTCCTTTTTTAAACTGCTGCTGCCTTTTAAGTCACAGCTGNNCTAATCAGCAACTGCAACTCCNCTGATACTGAGGCCCACAGCCTNAGGGGATTCTGTTCCCTCAGGCACCAACTCTTTCAGAGCAAGGAAGGNAACATCTAAATCTCTGTCCCTCTAAAGAACTCAAGATTCAAAGTTTGAGGTGAATTCTGCTCCTCAGAGAGGCTGAATAGCAAGTTGCTCACCTCCTCTCCTTGCTCACATCTCCCAAGAAGCCCTCAGCCTTCTCCCCTACACTTAAAACCCTTCTCCCCTGGCTCCTCCCTACCACTTCCTGTCAGCTAGTTGCTGATGCAGCCTCCTGACCGCAGGTGAATTTTATTTAATCAAACAAATGTAACAGGACTTTGCATCATTAAACAAATATTCCAGAGCATAAACAAAAGTAACACACCTTAAAATAATATTCTACAACAAGCCTTAATCTATTCATGAGGACAATGTCCCTGCGGCAAATATCTCGTCTCTTAATACCATCGTTTCAATATGAGTTCTGGGCGTGGGCAGCAGACACTCACATCATAGCAACCTCATGAGGGTGGAGGTAGAGTTGGATGTCCTAGCCCTCTAGACCTACCCTGGTGTTTCAGATGACCACCCCCCATCATGAAGCTACCCAAGGGTTGCCTCCATCAGGCAACTCATTACCAATACGAAAGACACTTATTACTGGAAATTGAGGAGATTTTAGGTGATGTAAGCCAGGAAATAGGGATGCAGTCNGAGTACACATTTCATAATACCACAAGGGATTCCTTCGGGCTTCTTTCTCTTTCACATTCCAACCCAGCCCCAGAGCTTCACTTATGCCTGCCTCTNCTTCCTGTCTGCTTGTCCCGGGGTGAAGGGAGTTACCTGCAGGCCTCANCCTGGGCCCGATGGGTTCTCATAGCTTCAGGCTCTGTCTTCCGAAGGAACTGGTATAAAATTTCTCTCTTAAGCNCTACTTAGGATGCCTGTTTCCAAAGGGCACTCTGCCTGGTGGTCTGGATCTGTAGCTCCAGACAAGTCCTAGTGCTATCTCCTACACTTGACATGTAGGTGCCACCTGCTGCTGGCATATCGTCTTTCTCATTGCTGCATTTCCCAGCTGAGCACAGTCCTTGGAATGTATGATGCTCAGTTCAGTTGTTGAGCGAGAAATCAATTGAACCCATCTACTTTGCTCATTCGACTGATTTGGGAATCCAAGGCTTACCTATGACTCATGTTGGACTCAGTGGCGGGCTCTCCAGCCCTTTGGAGGCTGCNTCTGCTACAGGGTCCCTATTTGACCTTCCCTTTGTACGATANTTACTAAATATCTGGCANCACATGAAGACCTTATATGTCTGGCCAACCCTCTCAGCAGCCGCTGAGATGGGTGTGGNAGCCTCTGCATTGCAGATAGGCNAGGATGTTGAGAGTGTAAAGGACTCAGAGGGTGAGCTAGCCTGGCTACCTTCCTTTAGTTCATTGACCTTGAGCCTGAGAAACAGATGGCGAAGGTNGTGGGCAAGTGGTAGTGTATTCAGTAGTTAAATTANAGGTGATCTTGCTTCTTCTTGGACTGGAGGGAGAAACTGAGGCAAATCACCATAGCAGGCAATTGCTACAGACGAAGCAAAGTATAGTAATATCTACATGTACAGTCTCTGCAACCCTTGCTCAGCTCCTCCCTGGACCTCTTGAGGTGACCTCTGACCCTACCTCCCAAGCCTGGCTGCAGCTCAATCTCACATCCACTGTTGTTCTCGGTGTGTTCTCACTGTGGCAATCAGGCCAGTCAAGCAAGGATCTAAGTTAAATGTGTGTTGGAAGGGATCACGGAGCATTCGTCCCCTGTGTGCCCCAACCACCATCCGCTGCTGCCACCTCTTCTGAGAGTCTCTCTGATCAATAGTAGACNAGCCCACTCTCTGCTCTCCTTGTCTCTGTCTTTGTCCCATTCAGCTCTGGTGTGTGCTTGCTTAGACTGATGCTCCCAGACATATGTGCTTCCATCTCAGTGAACTGACAAATGCAAATGCATGGCCACACTTCCTCCTCTTGNNGTAGTCCCATNGGCCCAGGGGCTCCTGTTCTCTCCAAATGAGTCAGGAGAGAGATCCAGGAAGGGTAATTAATTTGAACAGATGTGTATCAGTGTCCTAGGAAATANAAAATGTCAGGACAAACCACCTGTGCCTGCTCGGGTCACAGAGCACCAGGGATGCAGGTGGATCTCTTTAGAAAAACCCCAACTTGAGGGATGCTGTTCGCATCCCAAAGCCTTCCCCTCCACAGAAGGGTGTGCTGCCTGCTTCCTCAAAGCTGGGACTCTTTTAGCTTATTTAAATATTTTACAGGTCTTGTACTTGTCAGAGAGGCTGTAGGGACTGGAAAACTTTTATGTTAACACGCTAGGACTCAGTATCAATTAGGGACCCTTCAGAAATGAAGATGTCACATCCTGGAAACTGCATGCAAGCCCACAGGGAGTTCGCAGCGGGGATGCCCAAACACGTGTACACATGCTTCTTAGAGCTGATTGCCCTCCTAGGGGGCCAGGGATCCCTATGTAAGTGGATTTTTTCCCCCTTTCATAATGCATTCTAGAAACAGGAGCCAAGTTTCATTCTGTGCCAGTGTCCTAATTGATCTCTGCTCCACCCAGGACTGTGTTCCAAAGTGAAAAGCCCATCATGCACTTCAGTGGCCCTCTAAGACTTCACATTGAATGGTGCTTCTCTGTAGACTTCCTTTCCATTCCCTAAGGATCCCATTTCTTACCTTCTGGGATCTGAACTGTGGCCAAGTAGACTGGCATGGATTCCAAGCTGCATCTCACTGTGTTGCCTAAGAAACAACTGCATGCTTACTGGAGAAATCTCCACACCTTTTTCAGGGTTACAGAAGTCTTTTAGACGGATGGTCACACAACCATTCTGGTTGGATAAAGATCTCCTACAGAGACATTTATGTCCCTCTCTTCGGCCATCAGATTCTTGAAATAATGGACCCCCAAGAAATTTGCAATTCCCCAGAAATCTTNTGCTGGGAAAAGAAAAAGGCTGAATGAAGCTGGTGCCAGGCAGAGGGGAAGCTTGCCTCCTGTGAAGAGATTTCACACACTTCTGACAACTTGTCAGAACACCTTACCGGAGAGACTAGAACCTAAATAACGATGATTGGCAGGTCCATGCCTGGACCAGGACTGCTTCATTATGTGTATTTCTTGCCCTCTATTTAAACTTAAACCTCAAGTCAAGACCCTGAAGATGGACTGGGGGGGGGGTGTCACTGAACCTCTTTGTTCCTCTTCCTAATGTGGTCACAGTGACTAAATTTTTTTTTCACTAGTATGTCCTATTGAGGACAGGTGGCCAATCCTGGCTTGTTAGGGCTGCTGAGGCCCAGGCTCTGACTCTAGCTCCAGGAGCAGCATGGGATGAGAACAGAGGTGAAATGCTCTGTCATTCCTCACACAGGCACTGGTAGGTCCCTGCCTCCAGCTCAGACCTAGGTCTTGGTCACAACTACGTTCAGGAAGCATCAGAATGCAGTCACTACAGCACTGCAGGTTGCCAACCCTGCCCCTCTTTGATCACATCACCCTGAAACTCTAACCTTTGGTCTCAGGGGAGTGGGTCACCCAACTTTGGCTCTGGACTTCTAAAGGTGAAATCATAAAGAACCCTTTACTTGTGAAAATGTCACCTGCCCAAGCAGGACCCACTGTGTCCCTCTGGCCTTTCAGGCCATCAATACCTTTTAAATATATATTAAAAGATGTGCCTCCTCCCTGCCCAGGATAGAGCTATTGTTGAGTAGCTACACAGGCAAGGGGGCCCAGGGGAGGGTTACAGTTTGAATTGTACACTCCTCCCTGGGGGGCTGGAAGTACAAACAAGGAATGCTTCCCAAGCCACTGGCTCAGTACCTCTGGTCCTCTGTCAAGCTTCCTGAGCCCTGGCGTTCTCAGGGGCTTGGTTCTAATACAGGAGGTCCCAGTGCTTGTGTGAGACACAGGTAGCAAACACCACAAAGGTCCCCAGAGGCTGAGCTGCCAAGAGTCCCTGACCTTGATCTTGAGCCAAGGGCACATGTCTCCCATCTTCTGCGCCCTTCCTGAAGCAGTCTTTACCGTTCAGGTGAAGAGCAAGGCAGGACTCTGACCTCTGCTATGGACAGGTAAAGACTGCTGATTGGCAGCTGGGTTTCATTTGGCCTTGGAAGTAAGTTAAAACCAAGCAGTTCAAAGATTCTCAAAGTGTGGTCCCCAGGCTAGCGATGTCAGCATCAGTAGCAGCTGAGAACCCATGAAGATGCCAGGTTGGGGACCCTGTTATGGCTCAAATCTGAAATGCCCCCCACAGGTTTATGTTTGGAATGCTTGTTCCCCAACTTCAAGCACCATTTTGAAGGGGGTCTTAGTTAGGGTTTCTATTGTTGCGATGAGACACTATAACCAAGAANCAAGTTGGGAAGGAAAGGGTTTATTTGGCTTACANTTCCATATCACTGTTCATCANGGAAAGAAGTCAGGACAGGAACTCAAATAGGGCAGGAACCTGGAGGCAGGAGTTGATGCAGAAGTCATAGAGTACTACTTACTGGCTTGCTCCCCATGGTTTGCTCAGCCTGCTTTCTTATAGAACCCAGGACAACCAGCCCAGGGACGGCATTACTCACCACAGACTGGGCCCACCTCCATCAATCCCCAATTAGTAAAATGCCTTACAGGCTTTGTCTGTGGCCTGATATTGTGGAGGCATTTTCTCAATTGAGATTCCCTACCTCTGAGATGACTTTAGCTTGTGTCAAGTTGACATAAAACTAGCCAGTAAAAAGGGTATGGGGCCTTTAAGAGGTGGAGCCTAGTGAACAGAAGTAGGTCACCGGGGAAAGGCCTTTGAGGGTAGTACCTGGCCCTGGGTTCTAACTCTCTTCTACTGCTGCCATGTGAGCAAGCCACTGCCTCACACTCCTGCCGCTAAGGATGCAACCATTCCCCAGCATGATGGCTCCCTGAAACTGTGAGCCAAATATGACTTCCTTCCTTCCCATAAGTTGCTCTGTTAGGTATTTTGTCCTGCAAATGGAAAGAGAACTAATACAGGCCCCTAAAAACTCAAGGTGGAGGCCAGCATATTGTGTTTCTATAAGCCCTCCAGTGGGTTTCCACACCTGGTGACATCTGACCCACCAGGAAGAATAACCAAGTAGGAGTCATTCTTGGGCCCATTACAGGTTGGTTAACAACTGTCTCCAGTTAGACCAGCTGGGCTGCAAAGGACATATGACCTATGTGATCCCTTCCTTCTGGAGGTTTCCTGACACTGCCTCTCTGTCCCATCTGCTTGTTCATAAAAGGTTCCCTGTTATTTCCAGAATGAAGTTCCAGGCCTCTTCAGTGGAGCTCAAGGCTCCCNGAGACTTGACTCAGCCAATATTTCACTCTTGTCCCTGTCACCTATGCCAGCTCTCAACTNGGGACAACTCTGCCACCTACGATGCAACTGGTAAGCCTAAAGACATATTATTTTATTCCAACTAAGGGCTTAAGGGATCCAACTAGTGCCAAACACCCTACATGAACAGGTTCCCCAAGAAGAATCTTCTGGTCCAAATGTCATTAACCCTGCCCTGCACTCTCCTCCGCTGCCAGGCTCTTCCACTCAGCGTCTAAACTCCTTGCACCTTGGCTTATGCTCTTGACCTCCAGGCAGGCCTGGTTCCTGATGGAATCCTCTCCCTCCCATAAGGCCAGGCAGTCCCAGTCAAGGCAACTGCCAGTCCCCTGATATGTGCCTCAAGATAGCCAGATGTTACGAAATTATGTTATCATGGCTGTTGTCCTCTTAAAATCAAGGCAATCTGAGGACCCAAATGAGTCCTTTACAACATGCCCTCGTAGAAGAGGGCGTCATCAGACTCTTCTGAGGCTCCAGTCACTCCCTCCTGTTCCATCCTTAACTGCATATAATCTTATCCCAGTTGCACAAGGACTTAGGAGGAGATAGCTAAAGTCTATGAGAGATGGAAAGGGTAGGGGGGCTCTAAGGACGCAGCTTTTGTGAGTTGTTCAGCCATGCTTGAGTGGGACAGATGCCAGAATCATCCACACTCCCATAAGTAACTCTTCACCCATGCCCAATAAACTCACGGGTTCACCTAACTGGATGTGGTGAAATCATTTCTTTGGTCTGGCATTGCCCTCTCTTTCTGGGGTGTAGAGAAATAGATCCGCTTGGAAAATCATGTGCTAGGCCTGCATCACTTTGTCCCAAGAAGTCCCTACAGGACTCCCTGTGTGATCTTCCTTTATATTTGTCCATAGGTACCAAATCTATGCTGGCTGGTAGGGTGCCAGGAGCTGGCTGTCAGGCTTGACCTCCTCTCCTAACACGTCAACCCCAAGAACATCATACTCCAAGAAGACTTGCCCTCACAGACCCTGGCCTCAAACCCTGCAAAACCTGAAGACTGAAAGCTATGTCACCTCCTTCTGGATTCCAGGTGTCCCCCAGAGCTTACCGAGCCTGTCCATGAACAGCAGATAAAAGCACTCTATGTCTCTGTCTCACGTACCTTCTGCCAGTGCGGCCCACTCCAGAATGTGCACGCCCACACCTCCCACCCCTGTCTGTGCTGCAGCCTGCAGTCTGGGGTGACAAATAGAATTCATGAATACAGTTTGGCAAATCCTAGCACCCAAGTGACTGACAGCGGTTTTCATACTGAACCCTGCAGGGTGGGAACAATTACTCTGATCAGGACAGAATTAGAAAGATCTCTTTATAATGCAGCTGGTTTCTCTAGCAGCAGCACCCTGGTCCAACAAGGCCCTGCTCTGCCCACACAATTGAAAAGGCAGCTGGCCAGCCTTCTGGTACCTGGGCTACCCCACAGACTCCCCAGCACCACATCTGAGCAGTATCTAAAAAAGTCATCCAGCAGGCCTGATGTCACACTACTAAACATACCTACCACCTGGTGCCTAGCCAGGCTAGACACACAGGGTCTAGGGTGGATGACATGAGCCTGAAAATCCACTCCCAAGAGTTCCTGGCTTGTGCACTGCACATTACTGGTCCAAGCATTTCAATGCACCTACAGTTCCTTGAAACTCCATCCATCCAGAGAGATAACGATGTAATAACCTCACCTGTATGACACTGGACAGGCCACTGCACACCTGCCATCTTGCTAGGGGTCATTATCCCTATGTAGGATGTCAAAGTCTTAAGTAACTTCTCTGCAAAGAGGAGCAGAGCTGGATTCGAACCCTGAGCCTTTCAATCCAAAGCTCATGTGCCTCTCCACGAGAAACCTTTTCCATATCAGCATGTCTCCAAGACTCCCAGTAAGCACTCGTCACCTGCGGTCACAGCCCAGGGGGCCTCTTGGCCCTGATTGTCAGTGTCAGCACATCAGCTTCTTTTCACATTCCCGGTACACCATCACAGCCTGGCATTATAAAACAGCCCATCATAAGCATCAGCTTGATTACAAGCAGAGACTATTGCTTCTAATGCATAAGCATGTGTAATGTGTGTGGAGAGAGAAAGAGACACCTCTATATTTTTGGTTTTGTAAAGACAAATAGTCTCGATTGTTTAATCAATAAAAATGCCTCTCTAACTCCTACTGTTATTACAAAGCAATTTCGGACAGAGTGAGAAAGAAGCATGGAATCTGTATTCCTGTCAGGGCAGACAGGGTCTGATTAAGCTGATGAATGAAAGATCAGAACCACGCCAGGCCACTGACGACTTGGTCTGGACCCCTGGCTGTTCCTGGGGCAGAGGATGGAGAAGGAAGTATCTCTCCAACCATACCACTGGCATGAGAGGCCAAAGCACAGAGAGGGTATGGATATGGGAAGGCAGATACACCCTCTCCATCAAAGGAAGGACCCATGTCATGGAGCCAGAGGGTAGGGAGAAACTATTCCTTGGTGATGCATGGCTGTAATCCCAAGACCAGGAGGTTGACATAGGGAGACTGCAAGTTCCAAGCCAACCTGGGCTACACAGGAAGGCCCTATCTCCAGACACTAAGGGGTGGGGACAGGGTGACTAGAATGGTAGCACTCATCTTGAACACACCACTGTGACCCCTTCTTCCCGTGCCTACAAACCAGGCACGTGGCCTTGAATAAGAGGCTCCTCTGCTCTTTGTCTCCTCTACCTCACTCTGAGGCCTTTGTGGGTTGTTGAGAACCCTTAGTGTAGAGAGGAAGGAAGCCATGGTCACTCTTTTACAGAANGTTTATCTTCGGGCCCTCTAAGATTCCTTCCTGAAATAAAGGCCCNACTTCATCCAGTCCTGCGTGTCTTCCAGCCTCAGCTCCCACACACCCCCTCACAGGCTGCTCCTCCGCGTTCCACACTCCACACCTCGAAACCTGTGCGTGCCTTGGATGGCCTTTGCCTTGAAACACTACTCCCTATATTCCCTTGTGGNAAAAAACCTCCATTTGTCCTTGAAGACCTGCACAGGTGACTTCCCCTAAGGCTTTTCCCTGCCCTGCCCCCATACTCCAGAGACCTCACAGACCTTGCACACAGCTCTGTCACCACTTGCAATGCATGCTAGTCTTTACGTGCGCTCCCATGTCCATCTATCTCTCTGTGTATGTCAGCAGCTTGAAAAAAATGAGTAGAGCAAGTTCATATCTGTGTCCCAAACTCCAGACTCAGATGCCAGCTGTGTCCCAGACAGGTACTTACATGTCACAGAGGCACATCCAAAACATGACTCTGAACTTCCAAGCCCCAAACTTCCCCAGTCAGTATGGCATTCTGAACTCTTTGCTCAAACCAAAGCAATTCCTCCTTCTCCTCATGTTCATGTCCCAAACCAAGTTCATCAGACCTATCTCAAACNCAGGAGAGGGGAGGAGGACAGGTTTTTCAATAAGTAGGGCTAAAAGTGTTGGGTATGAATTTTCAAAAGGAGAAAATACAGCGAGCTTTGNTCTCTACCTCTCACTGTATATGAAAATGAATCATAGTAAAAAGCCCACAGTATGAAACGTCTAGGAATGACATGTGTCATTCCTAGGCCATCGGTTCTTAGATACAATACCAAAAGCACAATGCATCAAGAAAAATCAGTGACTTAGACTTCACAGAAATTAAGAACTCTGCTCCTCCAAAGGTCCTGTTAAGAGAATGGAAAGAGCCCAAAAGGGCTGAACGAGGGGCTCACAGGGTCCACATGGCATGTCCCATGCCATGCTCAGCACTATGACCACACCCACCACGCAGTGAGGCAAGCCTGCACGCACTGACAAGATTGCCTAAACACAATCGAGTGTTTCTTATACAAGGGAGTAATAGTCACCCTTAAAATGAAGGGAATTCTGATAAAAGTACCAACATGAACGAGCCTTGAGGACATTATTCCCAGTGAAATAGCAAGCAGAAAGGACTACCACCATATGATTCCACTGTTAGGAGGTACCTAGAAATAGTCAAATCCACTGAGACAGAAAGTACAGTGCAGCAACAGGGAATGAGGTGTTGCCACTTAGGTACAGGGGGCTTTGTTCTGCAAGATATAAAGAGTTCTGGAGACTAACTACAACTTGTACATGTATTCAATGCTGGGGAACTAAAGGTAAAAACAGTTACTATAGTAAGTTTTATGGTAAATGTATCCTGATACTATTAAAAGACAAAAGGGAGGAAGCGGCTAGCTCTGGACCATCCAGGTAAGGTTATCAGAGAACATCTCTTTCTACTGCCATTTTCTCAATGACAATAAAGGGAGGTCTGTGGGGAAAAAAAAGGATTATATATTTTAATCTCTTTCCCATTTTTATAACTATACTTTCTCTTTTGCTTTAAAGAAAAGAAAGGAAGGGAGAGAAGGAGGGAGGGAAGGAAAGAGGGAGGGAGGGAGGGAGGGAGGAAGGGAGGGAGGGAAGACAAGCTATAGCCTGGCAGAAAGTATTTGCAAATCACATATTGTATACAAGATTCATATCCCAGATATATATTTTTAAAGTCTCAAAATTCAACAATAAGGCAAGTAACAATGGATAGAAAAAATATTCAAAAGACTCAGGCAGATTGTTCACCAAAAATACAGAGTTTACAAATAAGCACGTAGAAAAATGCAAATTAACCCGGCAGTGGTATACCACTTTACACCTATCAAAATGGGGAAAAAGAATTATCCGGGATTTTATTNAAAGTGTAACAGCATATGGCAGTGAGGACAGAGAGCAGCCAGAGTCCTCAGAATACGTTCTCATCTAAAGCTGCACTCNAGTGTATACAGCAGCCCGATTTAACATTGCTAAAGAACTGCAAACACCCAGCTACCCTGTGCTGCTGAAGGAGAAGCTGTGATTTCTATACAATGGAGTACTGCCCAACAGTAAAAGGGAGTAGGAAATTCATCTATGCTCCCATAGATGAATCCCAGATGCATTATGTTGAGTGAAAGAAGCCAGACCCAAAAAGCTACCTCCTGCTTGATTCCATTTATATGATACTCTGGAAAAGGCATGCCTCCGGGGACAGGAAGGAAAAAAAAAAAACCAATCAGTAGCTGCCAAGGGCGAGGCGGGGGAGGCGACTGACTACAGGAGTGGGGAGGTNTTCCTTATCTTGATTGTAGTGTTGGCTGTACAACTTTGGGGCTGTCAGAAGTCAGGGAACCCACGGCAGAGCGGGCCTCACAGTGTGTATAGTACACACCTTCCTGACAACACGCAAGTCCAAGGCCCGAGCTGCCTACTTAGGTTTGGTGCCTGCAGGGCCACCCCATCCCGAGCACTGCCAATTCTTGCCCAGCCTATAGCAACTCAGTGCTTCTTAACTTCTCTACCCTATAGTTTATTCTTAAAAAGCTGTCAAAATTACTCTTTTCAAATATAAATCACACAGTGTCACTCCTCTGCCTAACTCCTCCGATGTCTTATCGCATTGTAGATAGAATAAAACCCTAAATCCTTCCCGGGTGTGCAAAGTGAAGCCTGCCTCTCAGACCTCAAACTTCAGACATCTCGTCTCCATTCACCCTCTGACTGTGACCACCACCCTGTCACCTGCCCATTCCCTTGAACACACCGAGCATGTCCCCAAATGAAGGACTTCATTCCTTTTGCCCTGATCTCCATGTAGATCTGATAGGCTGCCTCCCTATAATTGACCCCACAATTCTTCACACACTTCCCCATTCAGCAGCCACAGCTCATCAGCCCTAGGGGTTTCCATCATGTCCTGACACTTGTCACTTCCTGATTTGACCCTGGCCACACCTGCTCCAGGACACCACCATCATCAGCCTTGTTCCTGGCTAAATCATCAGGTGCTAGGGCAGGGCCTGCACACAGTAGGTGCTCAACAGATGCTTGAACTCAGCTGTGACCTTCAGGACCTTCAGTCTGTCACCTAGCCTTCCCAAGAACTCTCTGAAGATGCTGTCATTTAGACAGAAGGAATCGAGGTGCTGCTCCTGGGACCTCCTTCCTGGCCCCACTGTGGGTGGGCAGTGAACCTGGAATTGTCACCAGGAGGTGAATTTGCATTGCTGTAGAGTTGCCCTCAAATTCAGCTCCACCTGGTGCCTGGAAAAGTGTGTTCCTCTTCTGCTCAGAGCCTATGTATGGATAGGTCAGGTGAGGAAGGCAGGCAGACAGATAAGGCAGGCATGGAAATGGTAATAGCTGGCTCCCCCAGTCAAGACCTCAGCCCTTGCCCAGCCTGCCCCCAGCCTTGCCCAACTCTCATGGGCCTAAGGACATTGCTGAATGGCTGTTAGGATTTGAGATCCAATTCTGCCATGTGGTACTGAATGCCAAGCATGTGTCTGGCACTGTGCTAAGCAACCGTATGTCCCATTACTGAAGGAAGTGGAGGTAGGGTACCAACTTCTTGGACCTTCTATGTTCCAGAAGCTCTAGCTGNATTACTCCATTTAACCCCAGAGAGTCAGCAATGATGTCCTCACTTTATGTGATCTCAAAGATCATACACATTTTTAAGTGGCAAAACTTTCTGGAACACACATCCAGGGCTATTTCTATGGCATACCCGGAGCCACACCTTCCCTTCGTCTAACAGCCCAAGCCAAGAGGCAGAGCCCCCCATCCAGCCTCCCTTCTATATCCCTGGGCTGTGCTCACTTCTACCCCTCCATCGCCCCACTTGCTGTACTAATGGTGCAGACATGCAGCTAAGATCAGCTTCCCCCAAATAGCCCAACCCCATGAGTGAGGACAATATCCTCCTACTCCTCTTCTCTCTAGACCTGTTCTCTCCTCCCTACCTCCATGTCTCCCCACCTCCTTCCCTGTCTCCCTACCTCCTTCCCTGTCTCCTCATCTTCTTCCCTGTCTNCCCACCTCCTCCCCTGTCTCTCTGCTTTGCTGGCTCTGTCTAACTCTACATCTGTTTCATGCATGCACACACTTACATACACACGTGTGTACATACCACCACCACCCCTTTGCCAATTCATTTCTTCCAACTGTTAAACTCATTGTACCAAAGGGACAAGCCCCTGCCAGATTACAGCTCTGACAACCAGCTGCAAAGGATCCAAATATGCCAAGGTGGTCTGGGCTGTGGCTGCTGTCCTGGCTAAGCTGGAAGGGTGGGAGTGGTCTGTGAACTGCACAGAGGCTTGTACTCTTTGGCAGCCTGGACCGGCAACTGGGAAGGCGGGAGACAGGAGGCCATGGACTGGCATAATTTCATGTCTGGCCTTTCCTAGTCGACAAGCAAAATGACTCTGTGATCCCCTAGCTCTCTAAATTAGCTGTGTTTTACAATCTCCCTTGTCTGGCAGAAAATGTCCCATTAAATCTTAATGATCTGCCTTCCAAGAAANGCCCCTGCCCCATCATCCCTTGGAGAACACGTACCCCAGGAATATCAAAATGAGGGACTAGTGGGAAAAGGGGGAACATGAACAGTCCTGAGATGGGGTCCCACCCATCTTTCACTGGGCAAACGTGTTCAGAACCAGAAGCCAAACCAAGAGGTCTCATCATTCTGGTCTATTCTTCCCAAAGAACCCCATTCTTGATACTCTTCCCTCTGCCACAGTCCATCCCCCCCTCCACCACCCCTCCTAGCTATGTGTAGGTGTCTCCAGACTGCAGCAGCCACTGGCTTCAGCCCACAGGTACAGTTTGGGACAGCAGTGAACCAGGTCCCATTTCACCCCGTGCTTAGGGAGACCAGAGAAGAGATTTTCCTTGGGAAGAAAGTTGTCACATGACCTCCAGGATTATTCAAATATAAACCACCTGAATAAACAGTTTCTCCTCAGCTCTCATTATCACCTCCCTGGCTGGAGCTACTGTGCAGTATTTCTCTTTTATATCCAGAGGAGGCAATGTTTCTGGTGACTCCTGGGGAGAAGGGAAAGATGAAAGGGAGGGAAGCCAGAATTCCTGCAGTTCCCCACCCAACTCTAGCACTCAGGTGAGTCGGCAACCGGAAGGCTGGTCCCTGACCCAGCCCAGCCTGGTGGCCACAGAGGGACGCTGAGGATGGATTCATAAGAACCTACATGGCTCCCAGGGGGCTTTGCATGCCTTCAGCTTCATCACTCCCTAGAGGCATGCCAGGCCAGGATGACCGTCCATGACCACCAGAGCTTAACCAGGGCTCCTCTTCACTGACCTCAAATTCAACTTACACAATCTCAGCTGGTTTCCTCATTCCTGCCTTTATTCTCTCGTCTCAATCACCTTTGGTTTCCACCTCGCTTTCTTTGGTTCAGAGAAAGCACAGGTGTTTGGATCCCAGCCAGATTCCTTGCCTATCAAAGGCCTCACCAGTCAAGGGCAGCTGCCTCTGCACACACACCACCCCCCTCCCTAGGTAGGGAAGCCCTAGGTGTCCGGAAGTCCAGCCTTACCCAACAGAGACGATAAATCTATTACCAACTTCCATCATTGCAACCGATTTGAAAGTTATTATTGTGGATTCTTAAGACGTCAACGATGAGGAATCCCATTGTCCCACTAATTAATTCAGCAATCTCCATGAAATAATAGGAGCTGTAATTGTAATTCCAAACTCACCCCTCGACCACTGGAATCAACTAATTAAACAACAATCAGCCAGCACCGGGCTTTCATGGGGAAGATGGACTATTCCTTTTTATAGCTGCAATTAGGCGACACATCCAATAATCAGAATGAAATACAAATTCACCCAGGAGCCCAGTAAATTAGGGCCATTCATACTTTGTTTTCCTCTGGTCGCCTCCCAGAAAATGAAAGGGGTGGCATCGCCCAGCTGCAGCAGGGTGCTGTCTGGATTGCCTATAAGCCACTCCTCAGGGTCCCTTCTGATTCAAGGGGTCTGCTTGCTGCGTGCTTGAGAAGCAAGATAAAGAAGGAGGCTTCTGACCCAGCTTCAGTCCTGCCCAAGTCTACACCCAGCAGGAAATTTGGGTTCCCTGTGGTCTCAGAGAGCCTGGTGGAGGAAGAGACAAGAGTAGGAGTCCTGTCTCCCTTTGCACCACGATAGGAATGTAAGACAACTATCCAAGCCCTCACTCGCACACTCACATGCTCAAATGTAGCACATCTAGCCAGGTGTGCAACAGATAGAAAACCCTTTGCATGCTCTATAAACATGCNTCAANTGGGGAGNAGGACTTTGACAACAGTGGGAGCACTCACNCCGGAGGAAAGAGAAGCAAAGTGAAGTGGACAAGGTTCATGAGAAGCCACTGAATCACTGTGAAAATTAAATCAGGTACAAGGCAGTGGCTGGGCAGGGAGAGGGAGGAGAGGCATGGGACAGATGATAAATGGAAAGATAGTCACTCTGAGACGCTGTCAGCCACCACAGGCTGAGCGGAAAACATGCANGCTGCAGAAGGTGCCAAAATGCTCATGTCCTCCAAAGGGCGTGTCAGGATCCCGCTGCTGATGGCCCTCCTAGGCAATGGTGACCGTGTGGGGGTACCTCAGGCTTAAAGGCTGTGGAGAACGGCACCCACTTGATCCTTCTCAAACCCTGAGAGAGCTATTTGGGAGTTATTTCTCCGAAATAAAGCACATCATAGCTTTAGGATAGTGAAGTAAAGGGATTTCTTTGCAAGACAGTGTGGTCTGTAGACCCTATACTTTCAATGTTAGAAGTTCCCTGAGGTCCTTTTCTTCTTCACTTTGTCAGTGTAGGTGTGGGCACATAACAGGTTAAACAGAGATGTTTAGTCCTGAGTCACTTCTCTACCCAGCATTCTCTTGCNGGGAATCTCAGAGCCAAGAGCCTCCTCCCTGTGGATGAGTCACAGGAATGCTTCCAGGGAGGCTTAACTGATGTAAGAAGGTGTTTTAGTTAATTTTGTTATTGCTGTTACAAAACCAAAAACAAAAAACAAAAACAAAACAAAACAAAACAAAAATACCTGGTGAAAATAACTTAGCAAAGGAGGGTCCATTTAGCTTACAGATAGAAAGGATAGAGTCCAGGGGTACAGCTACAGAACATGGCTCAGCAGTTAAGTGCACCTGTTGCTCTTCCAGAGAACCAGGCTCTGTTTCCCAGAGCCCATTTCGGCGGCTCGCAACCTCCTCTAACTCCAGAGCTGACTCTCCCTTCTGGCCTCCATGGGAACATGTCCACATGCATTGCACATACAGACACACACACACATAAAAATAAAATTTTAAGAAATTTACAAGAGCAGATAAGAAGTGGGGTCAGACTCAAAGATCCACCTCACAGTGACTCACTTCCTCAAGCAAGACTCTACCTTCTAATGGTTCCATAACCTTCTAAAACAGTGTCACCAGCTAGGGACCAAGCGTTCAAACTCATGCCCCTCTGGGGGACAGTNCCCATTCAAACTACAACAGGATGTGTCCATTCCCCTACTGGTGTTCAGTACTTGACTGAACACCAATTCTATAGCACCTATGTGTAAATGCCTGAGCTCAGCGGAGGGTTGGTCAGTCAACAGTGACCAGGAAGAAAGAGAGAGGCAATAACGGGAGGTAGGGTCGAGGGGGCTGACAGCCTTCTAAGAAAGAGATCTTCAGTGGGACCTGAACAATGACCCAGAGTCAGCCAAGGCCTCTACTTCCTCATCTGTAAAAATGGGAGTGTCTTTGTAAGCATTAATGAGCCGCTGCACAGCAGGTTACTGTTCGGTGGCAAGTGCTGTTCAAATGTCTCCTGCTGTCATTACCACCCCTCCATCACAGCCTCTTCCTAAGAAGGTCTTTAAAAGCGGGGGGAGGGTGCCCCAGTCACTCCCAGCGCTGTTCCCTGCACAATTCTGCCATGGACACTGCTCACCCTGCCCAGCATTAGCTACCACTCCCCACCTGCCCTGTGGACCAGGGCAGAGGAGCCTTCCTTGTTCTTTAGACACTTACGTTAAGGCTGGAGAGAAGACATGAGGTGGACAACAAAGAGGATTGAGGTGAGAGAGACAAAAGACAAAAAGGAAGGGACCAGACAAGAATGTGAGAGGTTTAATTCGAGGTCAGTGAAAGGGAACTCTGCTTAAAGCTCTAGTGGCCATGGACAGCCACTCTGACCAGTGCCTCAAGGCAGGGCCCAAGAGGTGACGGGGTTAAAGATGAATGCAAAGATTTTTTTTTTGTTTGATTTATTTATTTATTGTGTATACAGTGGGCCTCCTGCACGTTTTGCCTGCTCGCCAGAAGAGGGCGTTTGATCTCATTATAGGCGGTTGTGAGCCACCATGTGGTTGCTGGGAATTGAACTCAGGATCTCTGGAAGAGCAGCCAGTGCTCTTAACCTCCGAGCCATCTCTCCAACCCCCATGCCCTTCCCCTCAAAGACTCTTAAAAAGCTGTGTAGATTCTTATGAAGACTGTGTGATTCTGGTGAGTCTCTGTTCCCAGGCCTCTGTGACTACTAGCCTGGGCTGGGTCAAAGACTAGCCTTCTTGTTGAAGTCTCACCTTCAACAAAGAACTGGGAGGTGAACAGGCAGGGATTCAGAGCCCACTTCCCTCAGCTTACTTAGTCTTCCCTTTTGTTCACCAATTGTCATACTGTCTGAGGGACTGTTGCTGGTCCCCCAAGGTGACAACAATTTTCAGGAATGCTCTCAGGGGTTCTGAGGCCCTAGCAGGGGAGTCAGTGAGATGAGTTAACAGAAGCCAAAAGCATTTTCACCGACTTACTGCAGCCTGGCTCTAGCCAGGCTTCAAGGCTACAGAGGACCCAGGAGACTACTGGCTTAGAGTAAGTCTGGACTACCTCCACACACTTGAGAGGACAGCTGCCTGAGCCCTCCTCTATGATCTCCTGGTTCTTTTTTCTTTCTTTCTTTCTTTCTTCCTTTCTTTCTTTCCTTCTTTCTTTCTTTCTTTCTTTCTTTCTTTCTTTCTTTCTTTCTTTCTTTCTCTCTCTCTCT